>CAJVPM010002080.1:0-10568 GCA_910592325.1 Scutellospora calospora | reverse complement strand
GACAGTGGGATTTGAACCCCAGACCTCTTGCATGGCGGTCTGGCAACCTAACCACTACACTAAGATCGCCAGACCTAGTCTGCTTATTATTAGATAAACAGATTGTGATATTGTTTACAAATTATTATCAATATTTTTTTTTTTTCTTTTAATTTTGACTAAATTAAAATTTTATTTTTGGAATTAGGTTATCTTCTAGAAAAGATTAAAATAAAAGTAGTTTAGATTATAAATTATTATTTTTTTTTATTGTTATTACAAGGTCTCAATACCAGTTAATTTTTATTAAATTATATATTGGTTAGTAAGAATACAATTGGTTATATGTATAATTTTAATTATTGTCTATTTAAAAATTCTGTTTAAAGGTTATCTACCAATTGTCATACCTAGTATCTATTTGTAGATACTCTATTTTAAACTCTCTAGTATCTTCATTATTCCTAATATCAATTTAATTTTATTTTTAAACTTGTACAATCTTATACTACCTTATTAAGGACCATTCAGACTAGCTTTACATCTCAGTTTCTTTTATTAGGAAGGGTTCTATCTCAAAATATCTTATTGTTCTCTTCAGAAAGAACCTGTAAAATACTCTAACTATACTGTACTATACCTAATTAAGCTTACCTTTATAGATATTCATACAAACTCAGTTTTTGCTGTAGCTTTCCACCAGATTAGTCCTCTATATATTCAGAAGTTTCACAAATCAGATTCTTCTAAATTTAGTTAGCTACTAAATCAAGTTAATATTGTTACTAATACATAGCACTAGGTTGTATTATATAGCAAACTTATTTACACATGCTCAATCTGCAACTTTTATATATAAGCTTCTTTTTTGTATTAAACATTAACTAGTATGACTGTTAAAATCTGAACTACTTTACCTAATTCAAGATTTCTACTATACAGGTCTTCTGCTTATAGATCCTATCAAGATTTATTTATGCAATATAACTTAAATATTGTATTACACTTCTAATATCTAATTAGCATTGATACAATATGATTTACAGAATTTCAATCACAAGAACTAAACAGAATTTACTATAAGTTAGATACAAAGATCTGAGTAATTATTTAAATTTGTCAATAGTAGAATTTGAACTTCAGATTTCTTATATAGTAGTCTAACAATCTAACAACTACACTAAGATTACCAGATTTTTTTTTTTAAATTTAGTAGCTATACTTCAACTTTATTCAAACAATTTGCAAAACAAACTTTTTATATTTGAATTTATATTCTCATGTGTTTAACTATTCAGCTAAAACTCATCTAATTACTCAAATAGCAGTGTTATCACAAGATAGCTTTGGATATGACTTTGAACATTTTTGAACAAAAATATAAATTAAAATTACTCACAATTTTATTAAGATAATATATATACTTTTCTAAGTGAAAAATATTTAGAACCTAAAAAAATATATAATTATCTATTTTTTAGACAAATTTATTAATTATTAAAGCTTGAATATGCTTTAGAAACTCTTAGATACTTGGATGTTTAAATATTGGACATGGTCTAAAAAAGTTTTGAATATAGTAGATATGACAACACTGCCCAAATAGTATCTATATGTAGTATACTATAGTTAGTCTTTTAAATCTACACTATCAGATTCAGTTACCCAAATCTTCCTGTGCTTTAAATAGTCCTAACAACCTAAAAAAAAAAAAAATTGTTACTATCTAAAAGCTCTAAAGCTAACTAACAAAAAAAACCTTGTCTTAAGTTAAAAACTTTATTAGACAGTAACATAATAGAATAGGTAATATAAAAGAAAAAAAAACAAAATGCCTTTTAACCTGAACTAGGTTCAAAAATATCAAGTCAGCAGACTTATAACTTATCTCAAATTATTCTCTTTCTAATATTATAATCTATTCTTATTACTTTATAATAGTATATCAATAGCTATTTGCATCTTCTTATATATCCGTAGAACTAGTTTTTTTTTTTTTTTTTTTTTTATGCAGAATACATCTTTATGGAACTAGTTTTAATAAAACAAGCAAAACAAAATACGTATTTTCACATATTTGTTTTCTGTTTTGTTTATTCCTATAGTTATATATCTAACAGAATACATTTAAAATAGATATAATAAACAATGCTGATCTTTTGTAAGGAGGAATCTAAATTTCCTACTTTTGTCAATATGAATAAAAGGCTAGCAAGAAAAAGCTAGTGATATATAGTTGTTTTCTAAGACTTTAAGGAGTGTATAGACAAAATATTTAGTTGTTCCTCTGCTTCTTAAGCCTTCTTTTACTAACTTCATCGACAAAAAGCTTTGTCCTAAAAGTTTTTTACTAAAATTTTTTATATAAAGGTTCTACCTTCTGCTAGTTATCTTATATAATATTACTTTTAGCTTGTATGCTGAATATACAAAGAAGTTCCTAAAGAGAAATAGAACCCTAATTAACTTTTATAAAAACTGTTGTTATAAAAAGGTCTTCTTCATTATTCTCTAACAAAATTTTTGTTTTTTGCTTTTTCAGTTTTTTTGGAAAAAAGGATCATCAGAGAGAGTTGTGAATAAAAAATTGAATAGTTATGCTAAGATTACCAGATCTTTATAAATCATTATTAATTTATATATATAATAAAAATCAAAAGTTTTATATTTAATATATAGATAATAATAATATTTGTAAATTTGAAGTTTATTAGAATATATAATTAAAAAAATTATTAAAAGAGAATTTTTAAATAATGTTTAAGAGTTTTTTAGTATTAATAAATTTAATAATATTCAAGTTTTTTTTGGTTTTAATTATATTGTTATCTCTGCAAAGAACCAAATATATGTTAATTAAACTTAATATACAGAGCAGGTTTTGGTAAACTTTGCAACTATAAGAACTAGATATACAGTAAGTATTTCTACAAAAGACTCTTATACAACTTTAGTAACTACTCTTCTATTAAATACTGAAGTTACTTGTTATAATTAATTCTTACACAAATATAATTACTCTATTTTAACTTAAATCAAACTCTTAGATTATTTATTCAATATTTAACTAAACTTAATTACAAACTTCTCTTTAAAATCTTATACAATTCTATACTTAAGAAAACTTATATTTATACTGATATCTTTGATCTTTTATTACCATATCATACTATATTCTATCATACTAATTATTCTAAATTTTTTAACCTACTAATTAGATCACAAATTCTAAACAATTTTTTTCTACTTAATATCACAACATATAATATAAAAGGATATAACTAACTTCTAAAAAGAAAATTATAAGAAGAGTATAGTCTTACTTATAATTTATATATTATAAATCTTACTAAAACCAAAATATAAGCTTAATATACTTTATTTTATTACTTTAATACAAAAGATTTCTTATACTTTTGAGCTAACTCTGAAACCTCTGCAGAAGAAACTTGTATTATAGTTAATAACTTAATCAAACTACATGTATACAATATTCAAATATACTTAAAGAGAGCTATCACTATTAACTTTTTCTTTAAAAACAACTTTAAATTTCAAATTATATCAGTTTACTTAAGTAATAGAATAGTAGGCTTTTTAGGTACACAGTTGTGTTTTTTTTGATAACACTATTTATTCTTGTTTTTTTTTCAAATTTTTATCATATTCTTGATAACTTATATAACTTATATATAACATATAAAAAACTTACATGAATAGTGTATTTTTATATATACTTCACACTTGATATACTTTTTTGATATCTATTTTAATTACTATTTAGCTTTCTATTACTAAGGAGTACATTCCCCTAAGGGTATACAATGTAGTTGCAAAGTGAAGTAGAGCATAGTTATCATATTTGATTTCTATTAGTTTTTTGTACTGGAGTAGTATAGTAACTCTGAATGTGAAGCGTAGCATAGTATTAGTTATCTGTTTAATTCACAATTAGTTTCTTAATACTAAGGAATATACACTTTAGGTGTGAGGGATACATTTGTGGAGTGAAGTAGAGTATAGTAATCTTTTAGTTATCAATTAGATTTCTATAGTAAAAAAGATAGTTAAATTTTATTGTCTTGCAGGCCTGAAGGATGACTCAAAAAGTCATTAGTGGTCTTCAAGCATCTGAAGTTGTTAAGCATAAAATTGTATAATATAATATCCTTTAGAATATTTTTTGCAACGTCTACAAGCAGAAGCTGTAGGTTTTCTATAATCATTACATAAAACATGTTTTTTTTGATCTCTAATATTTATGATACCCTTCAGGACATTGACATCTATGTCTGCAGACTTCTTCAGAATTGTGTATATATTCACATATATATTTACCTCCTAACTTTTCAATATATTTACCTCTCTCGATATATTCACTAAACATTTTAATAAATGAATAATTATTTTTTATTTAAACAAAAGATCTAGTATATTAATAAAAAATACTGAAAAAACATATTATTATAGCTAAGATACTTAAATATCCAGGTTGTAATCGAGAAATAAGAACTGGTAAAACTTGAGATTTTAATAAACACATGAATTTAATGAAAACTTTCATAAAGGATAATGCCAATTAGCTTTGCTTATAATGCAAAATATAGAAAATGTTACTTCAGAGCAAAATACATCTCAAACTGAAAATGTTACTCCAGAGCAAAATCTGCTATTAACTTCTGAAGGTAATCTCATATTGTTCAATAAAAACTCACTAACACTTCAGCTGAGATAGACAAATGTGTCAGCAGTCGACCCTTTAACTGATGATATTCCAAATACAGGAGCAGGATCAAGTTCTAATAATCAAGAAGAACAAAAAAAGAAATCAATTTTAATAATAGATAAATTAATAAAATAGTTATCAAAGCCAGAAATAAAAAACAATAAAAAAATTAGATCAAAGCATATACCTAAAAACGATAAAGAATGGTATGATTTAATAGAAATAGATAATGAAAAAGATAGCAAACCAAGTGATTCAGAACATGATACTGCTGAAAAAGAACCAGATATTCATTTCAAAAAAATCAAGGATCCATATATTAATAGAATAGCAGAAGCTAGAAAATTTAATGAAGGTGAGATATGTGATTATTATGTATTTGTACCAAAAGGATACTATACCAAGGGCAAGCCATTAGCTTTCTTCAAATCAATCGAAGAAAAAATTGCAGATATTTATAAAAAAAAGTTAGCTTTAAAAGGTAGATTAAAAGTAAGAATCATGTTATATACATATATAAAGAAAATTAAACTAGAAACTCCAGAACCTTTATATAAAACTTTTCTATTCAAGCATGAAACAATAGAAATTATTAGAGAAGATCAAATTAATACAACAATAGAAAAAGAATATAATAAAATTATAGATCAAATAGAAGATGAAGTATTGCAAGAATCGGGATAGTCTTTTGTTCAAGCAGAAGAAGTATTTTTAGAGATGAGTATATTCAGACTTTTGCATAGTAGTAGCTATTTATATTTACCAGAAGCTTTGAATAAACCTCAACTAGAATTAATTAATCCTCAAAATAGAGATGATAATGAATGTTTCAAATGGTGTATAAGTGCATATTATACAAGAGAAGAAGCAATAAAAAATAATAGAAAGCTACCACATCTTAATAAAATTCATAGACTTAGATGAAATACAAAAATAGCAAATTATAAAAGTATAAAATTTCTAGCAATATTACATGATATTGATAAATTCGAGAAGATTAATTAAAATTATGCTATCAATATATTTAGACTAATTTTTAGTAAAGCTTTTGGAAAAATAAAAGTAGATATAGACCTTTTATATATTTCAGAATGAAATTACTAGGTAGAACATATGATAGATTTATTATATTTAACAGAAGGTGAGGAGAATTTAAATGATCAAAAAAATTCTAATGATATACCAGAAGAACTTAAAACATATTATGTTCTTATAACAGATTTCATATGATTAATGCATAAATAGAATAATTATCATGATAAGAAATACTTTTGTCAAAATATTTACGATTCCCATATAGTAGATTAGATTTATTAGAGAAGTATATTCCAATATATCCAGGACCAAATAAAGCACCACAATGATTAATTCTTCCTGAAGAGAGTAAGAATTATGTAAAATCTAAGTATATCAAAAATATGTTAATGAAACCTTATATAATTGATATAGATTTAGAAGCAGAAGAAGTTAAAGTGGAAGAAAAAGATAAAGAAGGAAATACTATAAAAATAGTGGAACAACAAGCAGTTTCATATAGATATATAATACATTGTTCAGATAGAACTACACAAAAACCAGTAATTAATTAAAAGTTAGAAAATATAATAAAAGATTTAATAAAAAACCTTCAAGAAGATTTAGATGTTATTTTAAATAAGCTTTGCATTCTAGTTTTATATGAAAAATGATACCTGAATTATAATGAAAATATCAAATAGCAAATAAGTATTAGAACTATGAAGGTAAATTACATGAATCAGAGTATAATAAAATTCAAGTATTTGATTCAGAAACTAAAAAATATTTAGATGCTTCATATAGGAAATGTCACAGGAAAAAACTAATGATTCAAGGTAAGTTAGATAGTGAGCAAAAAGAAAAATATAAATCTTATAAGGTATGTATATACTGCAATACACATTTACCAGACAAAGAAAAAAATAGAGTGATAGATTATAACCATATTACAAGAAAGTTTCGTAGACCAGCATATAGTAGTTGCAATCTCAAATTACGAATTAATTCAGAAACAATAAAAATTTCTGTACTAATTTGTAATAGTAGTAGATATGATTTTTATCATCTTATACAAGAAATAGTGAAGGTAACAGATAAGAAAATAGTGCCTATAGCAAATAATTCTGAGCAATATATTATCTTTTTAGTAGGTTAGCAACAATTTATTAATAGTATAAAATTTTTATTATCAGGTTTAGCCAAGATAGCAGAAAATTTATGTAATGAAAAAAAGAGTCAAACTAAAACTTCCAAACTACTTACAAAATATTTTCCAATTATATCGAAGTTCTTTTCATCTGAACTACTTTTATTACTTACTTGCAAAAGAATATTCCTATATCAGTGGTTAACTAGTAAAAACAAGTTCAAAGAAACACAACTACTATCACGTAAGGATTTTAATAGTGACTTAGATAGATATAATTATTGCAATCATAATTGTAGAATAGAAAAATATGAGCATGAAAAGAAAATAGAAAAATGTGAACATAAATGCAAGAAATGTAAACATAAAAAAGAACCAGGTAATTGCAACGAATGTGAAGAAAACAAAGAATATGAACATGAGAAAATTTATACAATAACTCAAAAAGACTACAATTTTGCTCATACAGTTTGAGAAAAAACTGCTTGTAAAACCTTGGGTGATTATTATGATATTTATCTTAAAACAGATATTCTTATATTAGCAGATACATTCAAGATATTTTGAAAAGCATCTTATTCAGCATTCAAATTAGATCTAGCAAATTATTTAACTGCACCAGGTCTTGCATAGGATGTGTATATGAAGGTAACAAAAGTAAAATTAGAATTATTTAATGAGTATCAAGGAGATATGTATGACTTCTTTACTGCAATGAAAAGAGGAAGAATATCCTTAGCTAGACAACATATAGCTAGAGCAAATATTCCTGGATTAGAAGAGTATGATAGAAAAAAAGTGAAAAAATAGCTGTTATATTTAAATGCTAATAATCTTTATAGCTGAGCAATATCTCAATATTTACTAACTAGAGGATTTAAATGGCTATTAACAAAACCTTTGGAAGTATCCCACCCTTTAGTGCAGAAGATTTTAATAATAAAAGAAAGTTCAAATCGAGGATGTTGTTTGGAGGTTAAGTTATCAATTCCAAAAGAATTACATCTCAAATTTCAAGACTATTCAATATGTCTAGAATGAAAGAATATACCATATGATTGGTATAGTTCAAAACAAAAAGAATGAGCAGGTAAACAACATTTAGATACAGAAAAACTTATACTAACTCTCTATAATAAGGACTATTATGTTATTAATTATAGAAATCTACAACAATGTATAAAGAAAGGATATATTCTTGAAAAAATATATCGAATTTTAGGTTTCAAACAATCACTATAGTTAGAACTATATATTGCAATGAATACTCAATGATATGCAAAAGCAAAGAATGCCTTTGAAAAAGATTTCTGGAAATTAATGAATAACTCAGTATTTAGAAAAACTATGGAAGATATAAGAAAACAAGTGAATATAGATTTAGTTAGACAGGTATAGATTAATATCAGATTTGGCATTTGTTAGTCGAAAAATTTTCTATAGAGCAAATTTGGTAGCAGTACATCAAAGACAAACCAATATAAAACTAAATAAGCCAGAATATGTTGGAGTATGTATTCTTGAACTTTCTAAATACTTTATGTATAACTTCTGATATAGATATCTCAAAAAGAAGTATAGTGATTAAGTAAGACTTTTATACACAGATACAGATTCTTTAATCATAGAAATTGAAATAGAAAATATTTATCAAGACATGATCAATGATTGCGATTTATTTGATTTTAGTGACTATTCAGAAGATCATTAGGTAGTAAAAAATCTTCCAGAAGATCAGTAGATAATCAATGAAAGTAAATGTGTCTTAAAAAATACAAAAGTTATAGGTAAGTAGAAGGACAAAAATAGAGGAGATTATGCTATTGGCTATGCTGGAGTTCATGCAAAATGCTATAGTGTTATATGTGAAAATTTACAAAAAAATAAGATAAAAGCAAAGGGTCTTAAAAAAGCACTTATTAAGAGAGAGCTCATATATAAAATATTCGAAGACTGTGTTTTAGAGGGAAAAGAAGATTAACTACAAACTGCATAATTCCTCTGAAGTTACAGGTATTGAATGTATAGAATAAAGCAAACAAAGAGAAGTATTAACTCACTAGATACAAAATTATAATTACCTCATGATGAAAAAGCTGATCTATATTTATATGGAGATTGTGAAATTCCAGAAGAATAAACACCTAACTAAATCATTCTACTTATTGTAATGAATATATTTATTTTTTGATTAATAGTAAATAAATATAAAAAGTCTTAGTTAATAAAATCTATGTATTTGAAATATAAATATGCTCAATATTCAAGATATTGTAAAGAATGGACAAAAAATAATTATACTCGATACATATTAACCAAATATAGTTTAAACTATATCAATAATTTTAAAATACTAGAAGTTTGGTTACAATTTGCGAAGTATCATCTGCTCAAACATATACATAGATATTTATTAATACTAGAATATAATATTATTAGTAAAGACTATTGAGAAAACTTTGTATACTCTAGCATCTAAACAAAAAAATAGTGAGATTGAGGATAATATCAATTTATACAGAGAAATTTTTGACAATGAGAACTAATCATGCTTCTTTGCTTTTACTATATTTATAGCAAAGTCTTCATTATTAGACTATTCATAACTAGATGAAGATGAAGATGAGGATAAGGACTCAGATGCAGTATCATTTAAAAATCTTGTTTTTCTTTTAGCCTTGCATGGTATATGATTTCTTCGAAAAATATTCAGATTTGCTATCAAGTTTATAATATCCTGCTAAATTTTGAGTTTCACTATTTTCAGTAATTAGTGAAGAGAGATCCAGATTTTTTTACCCAATACCTGTTTAGTAATATAGGTTACAAGTTCTATCAGCTTCAGTCATTGTAAATATTAAATTATTTATTAATACTAATTTAAAAATACACCTAAACTAATTATTCGAATATTAGTTATGTTTTCGATTAAAGATATATAATATACAACTTAAGAATAGTGCAAATAAATATTTTTGATTTACCAGAATTGCTAGAACAGATCTTATATTTTTTAGAAATTAATCGATCCCTCTATTCTGCTTTATTCATCAACCATCTTTAATATCACTATAGTGCTTCTATTCTATAGCATTATATTAAGTTTTTTAATGAGGATTATTAGCAAAGCCAGTGTAATCTAAACATGTCTTAGGTTCTTATTTAGTGATTGATAAACTTTGAAAGAATTATATAGGGCTCCGACGTTCGGGTTCAGTTCAGTCTGAGTTCAGCAAAACTCAAATCTGAACTTAAACTTGAACTCACAATTTTGCTATTTTTGAACACAGATAATTGTTCAGTTCGAGTTTGGTCCGAAGTTCATAAATATGTTTAAGTTCAGATGTAATAAAGTACTTTTTTATTAGTAATCTAACAAATAACAAAAACTACAAAATTTGACTTTGTAAAAAAAAAATAAATTAATACTTAACTTTAATAGGCAATATCTTGATAAATTTTAAGGCTATCTCGATAATTTAAAATTGATAAATTTAAAGTTTTTTAAATTATCGAGATAGCCTTAAACTCATCAAAATATTGCCTATTAAAGTTAAGTATTAATTATTTTTTTTTACAAAGTCAAATTTCAATTTGCATAATTTTTATTAGACAAATAGTGTACTACTTAGCCTAGTTACATATAATATAATTGACAAAATATTTTAATTTAATTTTTTTAAACTGTATTTGGTTCTT
>CAJVPM010002079.1:0-10569 GCA_910592325.1 Scutellospora calospora | reverse complement strand
TAAAGTTGTACGTGTGGCTTGTTGTACACTCTTCATGTAATTACAAACAGTAGGGACTATCAATAGATATCCCGTATACAATTCTAATAAAATTCCTTCGGCAATGTAAGCCGCCTTAATAACAAAAAAAATAAAAAAAAATAAAAATTAAATAGTTACTTGATCTAATCAACACAATATCTTAATCTTATCTGACTAATAAGAACATAGGTCTCTTTAACAAAACAAACAATTGCTAACTCAAAAACTGAAATTTTTAGTAAGAAAATTTGGAACCAAAATAAAATCTGTAATACTTTTTCTTCTCTACTCAAACTAAAGAAACTACTATAATAAGATCTGGTGATCTTAGTATAGTAGTTAAGTTGTCAGATTGCTATACAAGAAGTCTAGAGTTCAAATTCTACTATTAATGAATTTGAATAATTACTTAGATCTTTGTATCTAACTTACAGTAAACTCTGTTTGTTTTTAGGAGTTACAACTCTGTAAATCATGTTGTATCAATATCAATCAGATATTGAAAATATAATACAATATTCAAGTTATATTGCATAAAAAATTTTAATAGGATGTAAGCCGCCTTAATAATAAAAAAAAAAAAAAAAAAAAAAAAAAAAAAAAAAAAAAAAAAAAAAATATAGATCAAATATATATTTTTAGTAGTCAAGATTAAAAACTTATATATCTTAAGCTAGAAAAAAAATTAGTTAAAATTTTTTTTTTACTTTGTACAAATATTATTAGTTAAATTTTTTATTAATATAAATAGTGAGAAAGGATTATATATTATGAGAATACAACTAGCTATACATACAACTTTAGATTATCTAATTTAAGTAATTTGCTTAAAAGTTCTATACTAGTTACTATACTTAAAATTTATTTAAAAATTCTCTATTTAAACTCTCTGACTATATGCTATTTCTAACTTGCTATTCTATCATAATTTACCTAACCTATACTACTTTTTTTTTGAGAAAATATTAACAGAGCTAATATTAGTCTACAAACTTTATAATTTGAAGCTTAGGTCTATCTCAGGTATTCTTTCATTAACTTCCTAATTAATGGATATTGTAGTATCTAACTATACTATACTATATTCTATTCTAGTCTGCATATACCTTTATTTAATATTTGTACAAACCTGGTTTCTACTGTAGCTTTCTACAAGATTAATTATTTATGCTTTCAGATATCTTATAAGACAAATCTTTACAAATCCAGTTAGCTACTAAGCCAAGTTAGTATTGCTATATGATCTTAGTTCTTATAGCTATCAAAGTATAATAGACTTATTCACATCTATTTTATCAATCTTTTTATATATAGATTTTCTTTTTTATATTAAATATTTACTAGTATAACTATTAAAATCTATATTACTTTATCTAACTTAGGATTTCTGCTATACAGGTCTTCTGCTTATAGATCTTATTAAGATTTATTCATATAATATTATGTCTCTTCAAATATCATGTTATACTTCTAATACCTAATTGATATTAGTACAATATAATTTACAGGGTTATAACTTTCAAAAATGAGTAGAGTTTATTGTATGTTGAATACAAAAGTCTAAGTAATTAATTAATTCTGTTAATAGTGAGATTTAAAATCTAAATCTTTTGCATAGTAGTCTAGTAATCTAACTACTATACTAAAATCACTAGACCTAGTTAAATATATTAAAAAAAAAAGAAAAAAATTGTAGTTACAACTTATCTAATTAAAAAAAAATAAAGAAGTTAGATAAAATTTTAGATATTAAAGATATCAAGTTTTTGTATAACTAGTATAAATATTTTAGAAAATAGTATAGTTTATTAAAATAAACTCTAATACAGATTGCATAAAAATTTTTTAAAAATATACCTTTAGTTATTAGAGACTTTTTTAAAATTTTATATAAAAAAATAAGTATTATTAAAAAACAATTTATTATCTCTTTTAATAAAATACTAATATAGTTTAATATATCTTGTAAATTAATATATAATTTTAAATATATATATAAGATATTAATAAAAACTATAGTAAAGAACAGTTAGAGATATCTAATCAATATATAAAAATACCAATTTTTATACTTATATAATCAATTTTGATTGGCTATTTCTTATATAATCAATTTTAATTAGTTAAAAATATATATATGTTTTCTTTTTATTTATATTAAATGCTAATTTTTTGAACTCATATAAACTTTAATCTTTTATAACTTTTTTAAAACAAAGAATAAAAAAAAATCTTCTAACAGAAATATAGTTTATCTAAAAATCTATTAATTTGTCAGAGAGTTTTTTGATTTAACTTGTTTTAAAAAGTTATAACACTTTAAAGTTTTTATTAATAAACATTGAATGTCTTTAACTGTTCTACACTATACAAAAAGTAATAAAGTATATTTTACTATAGTTTTAGGCTATATTACTTCTGAAATAAAATTTCTATCTATAGTAAATTTTTAAATTAAAAAAAAAGCTTAAAGCCAATTTCTATATAATAGTATTATTGTAATAGTACTCTATATAAATATAAAAGTAGATCTAATAATTTTTATCTATATTCAACAAGTTATTTAAGTAATATTAAATAGTTTTATTTGGCAATCTTAGTGTAGTAGTTAGATTGCCAGACTGCTATATAAAAGGTCTGAAATTTAAATTCTACTATCAATAAATTTGAATAATTACTTAGATTTTTATATTTAACTTATAGTAAACTTTGTTTGTTTTTAGAATTGTAATTTTGTAAATTTTGTTGCACTAATATTATTTGAATATTAGAAGTGTAATATGATATCTGAGAAATATAATATTGTATAAATAAATCTTGATAGGATCTATAGACAGAGAATCTGCATAGTAGAAATCTCAAGTTAGATAAAATGATACAGATTTTAAAAGTCAATTTAGTTAATACTCAATCTAGCAGAGAAGTTTATATATATATATTGTAGATCAAATAGAAATATATAAGTTTGCTATAGTAGTATTAGATAGCTAATAGTATGTAATTTCTAATTAGCAATACTAATTTGGCTTAGCAGCTAACTAAACTTGAAAGGATAGCTTCATAAAATATCTGAAGACTAAACTAGAGAGTCACAGAAAGAACTGAGTTTGTATGAATATCAATAAGAGTTTAATCTAAATAGAATTTATAAAATAGACATAGAATACTCTAGTAGGTTTGCTTATAAGGTTAACTAGCTTTGCAAATACTCATAATATGTTGAGTATAATATATTTTAAGAGGACTTAAGCTAGTTAGTAAATAATCTGTAATAAACTGCTAGCTTAAGTAATTAGATGTTGTAATAAGATTAATTTAGAATTGTATGTAATAGTACTACAAACAGAGTATTTAAACAGGTAACTCACAAGCAGGTTATAGATATAGTAGCTTGTATAGAACTATTCAGATGATCTAATATCTGTATAGCAGACTACTTAAATAGATAATAACTAAAATTATATATATGATTAGTTATATACTCTTCATCTAACTATAATAGCAAAGATTACTTATATTGTGACTTTGTATCTAAAAATTAATAAAATACTTCTGGCAAAGTAAGCTTCTTTAAAAAAAAAAAAAAAAAAAAAAAAATGCTAAATAGTTTTTTTAAATATAAAGATATTATATTTTTAATAATTATCAGAGTTATATTCATAATAATATAAAAAGAGTATTTATAGTAGAAGAGCTAAATCTTTTAAAAATACTCAAAAAAACAACTAGTATTTTGTAATTACTAAATATTTTAGTTAACAAGCTATTAAAAAATAGAATAAGACAAAGATAAGGAGAGTGAATTAATAAAAGAAAAGTAATATTTACTAAAAATAGAAACTATAAGAAAGTCTCATATAAACTTGTTAGTAAATAGGTATTTAAAATCTAAAAGAAGATTAGTTACAATATATTAGTTAAATAATTCAAAGCAACTAGACTTATATTAAATTTAAATAGTAGTAAAGATCATAAAATATCAAATTATCTTTTAGTAATTATTGAAAACTATATGAATAAGTTATCAGATATGCTTTTAGAAAATAAAGTTAAAAGTGTAATAGATATAGAAAATCAAACTAACAATAATTATAATAATAAAAATGCTAGTAATATTGAAAATTTAATAGATTTAAAATATATAATAAATAATACTCAGCAAAATCAAACAAAAGATTTGATTGTCAAATACTTAATTAATTGAATATCAAATAACAAATTTTAAATTAAAATATACTAATATATAATTTTGAAATTATATATCAGTATAATTAAATTTAAAGTTAGCTATTTGATATTTGATTGATCAAGTATTTGATCATCAAATTTTTTGTTTGATTTTACTAAGTGCTAATAACTGATAATAAAGAATAATAAAATAATAATTAAGTAATATAAATTGTTAAATTAGAAAAATAGATTAAATAAAAAATATAAATAATTATTAATTTAAGATCTATATTTATCTTAATATTTCTAGTATGCAGTATAATAATTAAAATTTTAAGGTTCTACTTTGATATTTTACTTGTATATATACATTAAATAGATTAGCTATTATTTATATTTCTTTTTTCTGTTTTCAATGAGTTTAAGAATTTATGAGATATTTTATATCACTTTTTTTTCTTTTTTTTGTTTTTTTCTAACTCAGATTATCATACTATATTCATTAGATATAGATTTAAAAATTAACAAATATAATAAGTTAATTTAACTATTTAGATGCAGATATTAAGTAAATAAATTAAAATAAATTTATATAAATTTATAATAAGATTGTACAAACTTAATAAATTAGTTTATATAAAATTTTTAAAAATAACTTAGCAACCTAGCTTTTTTTAAAAACTTTAGATAATTAATTCTCTGGTTCAACTCTCTTATATAATTTTAAAAATAGTAAAAAATCTTTTTTTTAATAATTTTTATGTTTTTTAATCCAATTTAATAAAATGTTTTAGGTCTGGTGATCTTAGTATAGTAGTTAGGTTGCTAGACCACTATGCAAGAGGTCTGGAGTTCAAATCTCACTGTCGATGAATTTGAATAATTACTCAGATCTTTGTACTCAACTTATAGTAAACTCTGTTCATTTCTGAGGTTGTAACCCTATAAATCATATTGCACTAATATCATCCAGATATTGGAAGTATGACAAGGTGTTTGGCAAAACATAATATTATATGAATAAATCTTGATAGGATCTATGAGCAGAGGACCTACATAGTAAAAATCTCAAGTTGGTGAAGTAATATAGCCTTCAACAGTCATACTAGCTAATGATTAATTCAGAAAGGAAACTATCATTAAAAGATGCAAATCGAGTCAGGTATACATAAATCTATTTTATAGAGAGGATTAGTAATATCAACTTGGCTTGGTAGCTAACTAGATTAGGAAGATCTGCTTTATAAAATATCTGAGATTATAGAATACAGAAAACTAGTAGAGAGCTATAGTAGAAACTGAGGTTGTATGAATATCTACAAGAGTCTAAGCTAAGTAAATCTGTAAAATAAATACAGACTACTCTAGTAGATATGCTTTGAGATTAACTGGCTTTGCATTATCTACAATACATTAGATACAATATATTCTGAGAAGATTTAAGCCATTCTGAATAAATAGATTCATAATGAGCTAGCTAGATTAAGCAGTTAGGTATTGCAGTGATATTAGGTTGGATTTGTATAGGTTAATAAACAGAGTGTTTAAATAGATAACTTACAGGTAGGTTACAAGTATTGTAGCATAGTGTAGAACTAATTGAGTGGTCTAATTGCTTGTGTAGCAGACTATTTAAATTAGACAATAACTAAAGTTATACGTGTAGCTTGTTGTATACTCTTTATGTAATTACAAATAGTAAGAACTATCAATATATATCCTATATGCAATTCTAATAAAAATTTCTTTGGCAATGTAAGCCACCTTAATAACAAAAAAAATAAAATAAAATAAAATATTTTAAAACATTGTTGATTATAATACTAATAGCTAAAACTAAAATTACTACACCTGATTAGATATTATATAATAAGTAATTATATCATATAATCTGAAATAAAATTTACTCAGTTATCAATAATGATAATTTAAATTATAAAAAAATTATTTTAAAGCAATAGAATATTGATTTAAAATATTGTATTTTAAATTATTTGACATCTCTACATAATTTTTGTCAAGAGGTAATTTATAACTAGTTAGTATATTATAAACTTAGCAAATTATTAAGATATTACCTATTAATAACAATTCAGCTAACTATTATATATAAATGCAGACTTATATTAGTAACATAGCTATCTTAATATCAATTTGACAATATGTCAAAAAGCTATAACTAATGTTTGCTGTAATATTAGACTTATGCTATAATATTAAACTTATGCTATAATATTAGACTTGTACTATAACATTAGACTTATGCTATAATATTAAATTTGTACTATAATATTAGACTTGTTCTGTAATATTAGACTTGTACTATAATATTAGACTTATACTATAATATTTGATTTGTACTGTAATATTGTAATAATTCTATTTTAGAAATAAACAAAATAGAATTTAGCAATTTATAAACTTTTTTTTTTGTTATTAAAGCTACTTCCTTAGCTGATTAAATTTTATTAATTTGTTATCATGGAGTTATCATAGTAGTAATCTTCTAAGGTTTTATTATTACATGATGAGTATACAACAAGCTACATATACAACTTTAGTTATTGCCTAATTTAAGTAGTTTACTATATAGATAATTGACTATCTGTTAGTTCTATACTATATTGCTATACCTGCAATCTATCTATTAATTATCTATTTAAACATTTTGATCATTAACTCTTTCTTTTATATCAAACTAATATTACTACTATATCTGACTACTTAAGCTAGCTGACTTGCTTATAGATCTATTTACTGCACAACTTAGGTCCTCTTAGAATACATATTGCCTAATATATTATGAGTATATAGAGCTTTAGTTAATCTCAGAAGTGATTTCTACTAGCATAGTTATGTGCTTATTTTACTAATTCATCTAAATTAGACTCTTGTTGATGTTTATATAATACTAGTTCTTACTGTAGCTCTTAACCAGTTTTCTGTTTGCTGATCTCTTTAGATATTTCACAATATAGATCCTTCTAATTTAGTTAGCTACCAAACTAGATTAGTATTGCTAATTTTCTTTGTGGAATAAACTTATTCGTATCTCACTCATCTATATTTTCAAAATAACAGTTTTTTTTTCAGATTAAGTATTAGTCAGTATAACTATCAAAAGCTATACTACTTTATTAACTTGGGATTTCTACTATGCAAGTCCCCTGCTTGTAAATTCTATCAAGATTTATAAACCTTTATTTATTCTCAAATACTATTATTTAACTCTATTTCGACAAATAATACAGAAATATTTTTATGAATATTACAATATATATCTAAGGAAATATCAAATTCTGAGTTATTATTTAAATATTCTTAGAATTTAGGAGTTGTTTGAGATTTATTTTTTTTTCATAAATAAATTAACTATTAGTATTATACTTTTTGAGTTTTTATATAAAGCAACTATTTTATAGACATATTGTAGCCTTCTGTAGATCAGAAAGATAGTTTTTGCTTAGACAAATCTTCTTTTTAGGAGGAAAAAATACTATTGCAGCAGATTGCAATTAGGTACTATTAGCAACTAAATAAGTTCAAAGTTATATGAAGAGAGCAGTTATATAGCTAATTTAATATAGTTTATATTATTGTTATAACATTATATATTTTTTCTTAATAAATGAAGGACAAGATCACTTAAATAAAAAAAAATAAAATAAAAATAAAGCAACTATTTTATTATTATTAGCAGTAAAGTTATTATATAATTTTAAAGTTAATTATCTAGTTTTATAACCTATTATATTATGTGGAAGACCAATATTATGATGGCCAGAACCAACATACAGAACAGGCTTTAGACTCTTGCATAACTGTAAAAACCGGGTATATAGCGAGTGATACTACAGAAGAAATACTCTACTCTTCAGCAACCAATACTTTATCTTATGCTGAAGATATTCCCTGCTACAACTTGTTCCTACTCTCTAACAATCTACCACTACTCAGCCAAAGTGAAACTTTAGGCTCTGTTTTAAACTATTTACAAAACCTCTTATTCTCTCAACCATTCAAAATATCTATCAATACACCCCAAACAGAAACTCATATTTATTGCAATACAAATGAACCTACCCTACCAAACTATCATCTACTAACACCAAATAAATTTCACAAATTCTACAACCTACCTATTCGTACAATACTTAGATCTCCTCATATTGATCCAGAGATCTTCTTATGTCAGGACTACACTTCCAAATACACAAATACTCAAGCTATAACTTCTCCTACTGCAATCGACGAAATACAAGCCCTCTCACTAAAAATTCACTCTCTCAACACAAATAGTCTTTTAGAAAATTACAAACAACTAAGTCTAATTGATTATATCACAGAAAATCAAATAGATATTTTTGGTATCTCAGAAACTTACCTTAATTCAAAAGTATTAAAATTCTCAATATTATCGAAAGAACTTACTAATTATCAAAAATTCTGAGCACTCAGTGAACGTAGGCAAGGGGGTGTTGGAATTATAATCAATAACCAACTTGCTAAACACATTGGGAAAATCCAGACCTTCAAAAACTTCATCCTTGAAATAGATCTCTTCTTCAAAAATAACCATATTAAACTTATTCAAATATATTTTCTAACACAAGAAAAGAAACAATCATGTAAAGAAATCCTTACCTATTTTACTTCAATTATCAAATCAACAAACTACAAAATCATAATTATGGGAGACCTAAATGGTACACCAAACCCTAAACTGGATAGACTCCCAACTAAAAAATACAGTACTCCAGAAAACCAACTTCTCCAAATCCTTAAACACTACAAGTTCTATGATACTTTTCGCTTATTTTACCCTATTACACTAAAATTCACATACTCCTACAACAACAGCGCTAGTAGAATTGACCAAATATGAACAAATATTCATATCACTCTCCTTGACTATGCAAACATCCTTCCAAATCCATTCTCCAACTCAGACTACTCAACTATTATTCTTGAAACAACAATTATTATTAACAAACCTCTCATTCCAAACCCTTATATAAGGACTGTCTTTAAATAGAACTCCACTCAAGCAATACAAATCGAAAAATATCAACAACATACAGAACAAAACCTCACTAGTCTCCTTACTTCTATAAACAAAATTTTAAACACCAATGACCTTAACAATATATGGTATCAAATCAAAAAATATATCAACAAAGCAGCTCTCAAACACATACTATTTAAAAAAATCAAAACAAATCTATATCCAAATATTTGCTCAAAACCTACTTTATCACCTCTTTACAAACAACTAAAAAACATCTCTTTAATAAAAAATCTCTCTACTAACTCAGATATTACCTTACTTTATGACTCTTATATTAAAAAATACTTAAACAACACTCTTTTACCCAAATCATACCAACTCTTTCTAGAAGCAAATCCAAACCCAAATACCATTCCAATACTTCTTAAAAGTGAAATCAAAAACCTAAAAATTTTTATACAAAAAGAAAAAAAGGACCGAACTCTTCTAGAAATTCAAAACAAACTTGATGAAAGGAATACTAACTTTACTCAAAAACCAAAACTCTTCTTTCGCAAAACTCTTGAAAAATTCAATAACAGTATTAAATTAGATCATCTACTATCTAACAACAATTTAACTACTCAACCAGCTGAAATTAAAACAGCTCTAAATGAACACTTCTCTAAATACTTTCAAGAACTCCCTTACTCTCTGATAGAATCAAACTCATCTTTTTTCAATATCTATAAACCATATCCTGAAAATGAACATCTCTTTCATAATCTTTTATTCGAAATTACACCTGAAGAATAGTCAAAAATACTGAAAAAGCTTCCAAATAATAAAGCTACAAGACTATCTGAAACAAATTATGAATATATTAAAATACTAAACTCCAAAGGCCAAAATATTATCTGCCTCTTCCTTTCAAAATGTTTTCTTCTACAAAGTACCCCAACAGAATGGAAAACATCAAATCTCTTCCTGATCCCAAAAAAATCCTCCTGAGATTATACTCTTGATCAAGTTCGACCAATATTCTTAATTGAACCAATAAAAAAATGCCTAACTAAAATCTTCACCACTCGTCTCGACCAAATTATAAACAAACACTACTTGCTAAGTGATCTAAACTTTGCAGCAACAAAAAATACCTCAACATATATACCAATTCAAATCTTCTTTAATACCATTGAACACTACAAAGCAACAACAAAGAGGCATGGATCCTGTTTCAGGACATATCTAAGGCTTTCAACAAAATCAATATCAAACACCTTATCGATGCCTGCAAAAGAATAAGTATCCCTCAAAATGCTCTTAACTTTATTCAATTCCTACACCAAGACAGGAAAGCCAGAACAATTTCTGCATATGGACCTACTGAC
>CAJVPM010002078.1:0-10574 GCA_910592325.1 Scutellospora calospora | reverse complement strand
ACAATTTTGCTTAGTGGCCTAAAGGTGGTTTACTTAGTAAAATATTTAGTTATAAACAAATGTTTTTGGGAAGTTTTAGTACAAGTGATCTACAGGAAGAGTTAGTGATTTGCGTCCTCTTTTGAAGGATTAGATAATGTATATCATTATAGTTTTCTTTTTTTTTTTAACAAATTTATTTTATTTTATTTATTAATTTATATTTTTATTTAATAAGTACTTTAAATTAAGATGAACTATATTAATAATACTAATAAATACTATCATTCGTTAGTTATGATATTTTAAAAATAATATTGAGTTTTATTTTATCTGAAGTAGTAACTATTTAAATTGAATTAAATAATTCATATATATTATAGCATTAGTAATATTTTTATTTATGAATTCATAAATTTGTTATCTATATCAATATTAATTTAACTGATAACTATTTGTATTTATTGTATCTGAAAAGTATATCATAAAGTGCAAACTAATATATCTGAGTAAGTTTTTTAAAAAAAATTTATAAAAGTTTTATATATTTTTATATATATAATTTTTTTGAAAATAATATTAAAAGCTAGTTTACCAGATTACTTTTAAAAATTTTATATTTTTGGCTTTAATTATTATAAGAAAATAATTTTTAAAAAAAAAAAAAAAATTTGTTTTAGGTAATTAAAAGAAAAGTCTAGAATAATCTGATTAACAATTTAATACTATATAAGAAGTGATCTGTATAATCCTAATTTGATATATTCTTAGACTATATATAGTCTTTGCTTATCTCTAGCTCTAAACTTTAATTTTGTTGTTTAGATACTAACTTGTTTTCTATTATAATAATATATTTTGAAGTAGTATATTGCAGTATTTTTTTTTTTTTGTTTAGAGATTTCTTCAAGTTCTCTTTTTGCTTTACTTTCTCTTTTAGCTTTGCTTTCTTCTTTTTTTATACTATTTGGTATTTTTTCTTATACTTTCTAATTCAAAGTTAGGTATTTGTTGTATTTCTTCTAATATAAGTCTTAATTTTTTTAAATCTTTTTTGAGTTTTTTTAGTTTTGCTCTTATTTTTTATAACGTTTCTTATTATTAAAAGTAATTATACACTATAAATTTCCTTTTTCAAACTTCTTAGAGATTTTTATATATATATATATTTTTTGAATAACTATCTTAAAGACTTTTTTCTTTGTTTTATATTATCACTAAGCATATTTATAGCTATTACTTTTGTTTTGATATCTTTTTTGTTTGCATAGCTTTCTTTTTTTAGAGCCTATATACTTTAGTTTAGAGAAACTTCTTTATAGACTTCTGAATCTATTTTATTTTCTACTTATTTTCCTACTATAAAGTTCTCTTAATTAAGTATTATACTACTTGTGTTTTTATTTGTTTTTATATTTTCTATATTTTTAGATATATTACTATTAACTTTGCTAGTTAGTATAGATTTATTAACTAGTCTATTTAGTACTAACTAGTTTTGTATAAATACTTGAATATTCAGAGCTACTTGTTTTTTTTTTTTTTAGTTTTATTTCTATTTCTTCTATTTTTATTTCTTCTTCTTCTGTTTACTTATTTTTTTTTCTTCTTCTGCTATTATTAATATTCTTACTCCATTGAATTTATTTATTATTATAGTTCTTTTAATTACTGCATATCACTATCTAGCTATTTTAATAATTTCTAGTTCTACATCTATCAGATTAGCTACTATTTTATTTAAATATTCTTCTAGTTCTAACATTATATTACTATTTTCTACTACTATTTTCTTATCATATTTCTTAATTACTTCTTTAATTAATCTTCTTGTCTTTTTTTTTTTTTTTTTTTATGTTATTAAGGCCACTTCCTTGGCCGATTAGATTTTATTAGTTTGTTATTACGGAACTATCACATGAACAGTTTCCTAAGGTTTATAGTTACATGATGAGTGTACAACAAGCCACACGTACAACTTTAGTCATTGTCTAATTTAAGTAGTCCACCATACAGACGATCGACCATCTGTTGGTTCTACACTATGCTGCCATACCTGCAACCTGCCTGTGAGTTATCTATTTAAACACTCTGATCATTAACCCTTCCCCCTATCCCAAACTAATGTCACCACTATGACCAACCACTGACGCCAGCTAGTTTACCTGCAGATCTATTTCTCTGCACAGCTTAGGTCCTCTCGAGATGCGTATGCCCAATGTATTGTGAGCCTCAGAGCTCTAGTTAAGCTCAGAAGTAATTCCTACCAGAGTGGTTATGTGCCCATTTCACAGATTCACCTGGATTAGACCCTTGTCGATGTTCTTACAAACACAGTTCCTGCTGTGGCCGTTCACCAGATATAGTCCTCCAAGTTCCAGCCAGATGTTTTACGAGGTAGATCCTCCCAATCTAGTTAGCCGCCAAGCCAAGTTGGTGTTGCTGCTAATGCAAGGCACCAGGCTGCATTATACAGCGAACTTACTCGCACCTATCGATCTCACATCCTTCGTACTCAGGTTTTTCACTGGATCAGGTGTTAACTGGCTTGACCATCGAAATCCGTACTACTTTACCAAACTCGGGATTTCTACCATGCAGGTCCCCTGCCTGTAGATCCTATCAAGATTTATTCGCGTAACATAACTCGAGCATTGCATCACACTTCCAATGTCCAATTGACATTAGTGCAACATGATTTACAGAGTTGTAACCCCCAGAAACGAGCAGAGTTTACCGTAAGTTGGGTATAAAGGTCTGAGTAATTATTCAAATTCGTCGACAGTGAGATTTGAACCCCAGACCTCTTGCATGGCGGTCTGACAACCTAACCACTACACTAAGATCGCCAGACCTATAATTGATTTTTTTTAAAAAAAAATAATTAGATAAATATTTAGATCTTTTTTATCTTATTTTAACAGATATATTTTCTTATAAAAAAAAAAGTAAAAAAAAAATCTTCAAGGTATATAGAGCCTAGTAAACTAACTTCTCATATTTAATATTAATATTTTAAATTTTGTAATAGTTTAATAAAGTGTTACTATTTATTTATAACTAAAAGATCTTTTTTAGTTTTTGATTTGTTAAGAATTTTAAACTTATTATTAGAGAAAGAAAGACTCGATAAGTTATAAATATTATAATACAAATATGTGAGAAATTGTAATGTTATAGAGCTACTATAAAGACAAAAATTGCATTTTATCTTGTTTTCTTAATAAAATATATAAAATATTATATACAGATCTTATAGTAGAGTATATTATACAAAAAATTAAGAGATATTTTCACTAATCACTAGTAAAATTTCTGAAAGCTATTTATATTTTTATATTTGTTTATTTAATTAAGTTATATTCAATATTAAATTCAGCATCTAGTATAGTAGTTAGGTTATTGAACTACTATACAATAAGTCTGATATTCAAATCTTACTATTAACAAATTTGAATAATACCTAAATCTATGTATCTAACTTATAGAAAACTCTACTTCTTTCCAAAAGTAAATTTTAGAAGATGTGTTAAATACTATAAAAAATAGCATTATACTAAGTTAATTAGATATTAGAAGTATGATAGTAATATTATACAAATAAATCTGTATTAGATATACAAGTAAGAGATCTGTATAGTAGAAACTCTAAGATAATAAAATAGTATAGCTTTTAATAGTTATACTAGCTAATACTTAATTTAGAAGGAAACTTTTTTTTTTTTTTTTTTTTTTTACTTTATACAAATACTATCAGCTAAACTTTATTAATTTCATAAATTTTTGAAGTAATACATATTGTAAGAGTACTACTAGCTATATATACAATTTTAGGTTATCTATTTTAAGTAGTTCACCCAAAGGTTCTATACTAGCTACTATATCTGAAATCTCTTAGAAAATTCTCTATTTAAACTCTCTGGTCCTATCTCATTTATCACAAATATTACTCTTATAGTTAACTATAACCCTGTACTACTCTACTTTAGGAGGTATCCAAGCTAATATTAGTCATAAACTTTATATTATGGGCTCTAGGTCTTATTCAGATAAGTCTTAACTTCAGCACTTCCTAGCAAATAGATATCACAATACCTAACTATACTATATTATATTCTAATCTAGTTTGATATATCCTTATTCGATGTTTATATAAACTCAGTTCTAGCTATAGCCCTCTACTAGTTTAGACTTCTATATCCTTTTGAATGTTTTATGAGATAGATCTTTTTAATTTAGTTAGCTGCTAATCCAAGTTAGTGTTATCATAACATCCAATATCACGAACTTACTTATACCTACTCGATCTGCATTTTTATACTTAATAATCTTTGTTAGATCAAGCATTAATTAGCATAACTATTAAAATCTATACTACTTCATCTAACTCAGGATTTCTATCATACAGGTCCTCTGCTTATAGATCCTATCTCAATTTATTCGTATAACACAACTTCAATATTCTATCACATTTCTAATATCTAAACAATATTGGTACAATATGATTTATAGAGTTACAATATCCAAAAACAAACAGAGATTACTATAAGTTAGATACAGATGTCTAGATAATTATTCAATTCTGTTGACAATAAGATTTGAACTTTAGACCTCTTGCATAGCAGTCTGACAACCTATTCACTACACTAGATTATCAGATTCTAGAAAACTCTTTTAAAAGATATAAATCAGAATAGATATGAGTAAATTTAGTCTATAGAAAAGATTAGCAATACTAATCTGGCTTAGTAACTAACTAAATTTAGAAAGATCTATTTTGTAGAATATCTAGAGAAATCTAATAATACATACTAATAGAGAGCTACAGTAAAAACTAGGATTATACAAATATCACAAGAATCTAAACTAGGTAAATCTGTGAAATAGATACAAACTACTCTAGTAAGTTTGCTTCGAGATTAATAGTATAGTAAATATTCAATTTGATTAGTTAATAAATATAAATAATACATATATTGTCACATAATTATTAGCTAACCAAATCATAAATTTTAAAAGAAAAAAAATTATAACTTTAATCTTTTTTTTTTTGTTGTTAAAGTGGCTTATATTGCTGAAGAAATTTTATTAGTGTTGCAAATAGAATTATATATTGATAATCCCTACTGTTTATAATTACATAAAGAGTATACAACAAGCTATATATACAACTTTAGTCATTATCTATTTTAAATAGTTTGCTGTACAGGTATTAGGCTATTTAATTAGTTCTATACTATGCTGCTTTACCTATAATTTGCTTATGAGTTATTTATTTAAATACTCTGTTTATTAATCTATACAGATCTAACTTAATATCACTATAACATCTAATCACTTAAGCTAGCTAGCTTGTTACAGATCTATTTATTCAAAACAGCTTAGGTCTTCTCAGAATATATTATACTAGATATATTACTAGCACTAGTTGAAATTTGCAAAAATGGCACTAAATCAGCAAATATTCAGTATTTTATTTAGCAACTATTTAGCAAAATTTGGTAAATATTCAGTAAACATTCAAATGCCATTTGGTACAATTGCTGCCACTTGGCATTTGTGAATACCGAATAGTAGCGATTGTACCAAACGGCATCTGAATGTTTACTGAATGTTTACTGAATTTTGCTGAATAGTTGCTGAATGAAATACTGAATGTTTGCTGATTTAGTGCTGTTTTTGCAAATTTCAACTAGTGTAGTATTGTAGAGCTAGTTAATCTCGAAGCAAACCTACTAAAACAGTTTGTATTTATTTTACAGATTTACTTAGTTTAGACTCTTGTAGATATTTATACAACTTTAGGTTCTACTGTAGTTCTCTATTAGTCAGTTGATCTGATCTTTTTCTAGTATTCAGCTAGTCTTAATTATTTTTTATCTGAAGACCTTGAGACTTTCTACCTTTATTAGACCAAGTTTTCTTCTTAAATCAGACTTTAGCTAATATAGTCCTGTTGAAAAGCTATATTATTTTACTAACTTAGGATTTCTACTATACAGGTCCCCTACTCATATATTCTATCAAGATTTATTCATATAATATTATACAATACTTTTAAGTTCTAATTGATTTGGTACAACTTAATTTACAGAAATACACCCCCAAAAATGAACAAGGTTTACTATAATATATCACAAGATCTGAGAAATTATTCAAACTTGTTAATAGTAGGATTTGAACCCCAGACCTATTATATAGTGGTCTAACAATCTAACTACTATACTAGGTTGTCAAATCTGACTTTAACTAATCTTAAAATATATATTATACAAAATTAATTAAATTTGTTCGAGTAAAATAACTATATTTATTTTATTCATTAATTTATAAAAAAAGCCTCATAGTTTAAATTACAACAAAATAGTATATAGTTATATATATATAAACCTCTAAATCTTTAATTATATCTTAAAAAATATATATATATATAATTAGCAGATTATTCTAAAATTTTTACAACATATAAAAAATATTATTTCAATAAACTAAGATCTTAAATTATATATTACACTTATATTACAATATTATGCCTTTTTAAATCATAATTTTGATTTTATTCTATTTTTATTTTTATTCAACAAGCTGAATTTTAACTTGTATATACTTACTCTATACTGTACTTGCTTTGTTAAAAGTTTCTTTCTAAATAAAGTTTTTAACAATAGAGATCAATAGAGATCATTTTTGTTTAATAGATATCTTGAGGATAAAAGAAGCCTATAAAATATTTTAGTTAAGCTTTACTTTGTAAAACTAAAAGTTGCTAATTGACAAAGTGGCTTTTCATAGTAAAGTTTATTTTAAAAATTTTTTTTATATTATATGACTTAGAGTTTTATAAGCTAATAAAATCAAATGTCTGCTATACTGAGGTTAACTAGAGCTTTGTATGCTCATAATATATTAAACAATATGTATCTTAAGAAGATCTAAGCTAGAGTTGAAAAATAGATCTGAACAAGCTAGCTAGCTTAAGCAGTTAAGTATTATAATAACATTAGTTTGTAATAGGAATAGGTTAGTTAAACAGAGTTGTTAAATAGGTAATATATAAACAAGTTACAAGTATAGCAATATAGTATAGTACTAACAAGTAGCCTAATATCTGTGTAGCAAACTACTTAAATTAAAGAATGACTAAAGTTGTACATATAGCTTGTTGTATACTTTTTATATAACTGAAAACTGTAGAGATTGCTAATGTATAATCTCATATATCAAACTAATAAAAATCATCTAGTAATATAAGCTACCTTAAAAATAATAATAATAAAAAAATATATTTAATATTTGATATACATAGTACTATATTTGTTTTAAGCTTTTTGAATATTAAATCTTATTTTTTTTCTATTATTTTACTATTCAGATCTTGCTAATAATTTTTTTTTAATTTTTGTTATTAGTTTATATACTTCTTTCTAACTATTCAAGATTTTTTTTATTAAAAGTTTCTTTTTTTGAACTGTTTTTTAAAATGTTTAGCTATTTTTTTAAAAACTTCTTTTAGTTTATTAAAATATTCTTTTATCTATGAGTAATTTGTTAATTACTATTTTTTTAAAAGGTTTTTCTAGTATAAATATGATTAGCTAGTTCAATAGAGCAATAAAGCCAATAGATACTATCTATTGGGTTCATTGGGTTTATTGATAATTTTTCTAATGGACCTTATCTATTGCCAACTCTACCTAGTATCTTGTATAGTTTGGAATTGTTTGGGTAATTTTTTGTTAGATATTTTTTGTGGTTTGCAATCGTCTTGGTGTTTTAGATATGAGTTGATGTCTTGTATCTTTACACGTACAAATCTTTTGCTATCGACTATGAGTTTTTTTAATTTTTTTGTGTAGGTACTTTTTGTGTATTTTTGTCTATTGAGTTTTGGATCATTTTGGTTACATCCTGAGCAGGGTATAAGCTTGTTGTTAATAGGGTCAATGATCCAATGGGTAACTATTGCAGTTTGGTTATTTATTAATGAAACTTTCTCTATATTGTTTATTGTATTGGTGTATTCTATTACCCAGGAAGTTTTTTGTATGGGTAAATTGTTGTGTCCGTAGGGGTTAGGTGTAGTTAGTGCAGTAGAATCTAGTAGAAATTTTGTTTTGATTTCATTAGTTAGTTGCTGATACCATCGGGGCTCTCTTCCTCTGGGTATTTGGTGTATTGTGTGAGGTAGTTGGAACCATGTTAAAATATTTAGATTGTTGTAGTCAGTGCACTGTTCAATAAAGTGAATTCCTAGATTGTTTAGCTTTGTTTTTAAAGATTGAAGTGTAGTGAGATTTTTTAGGACTAGGTCTATTGAGTTTCCTGGCTTTTGTAGTAGTGTTAGCCATTCGTTGTTGTCACTATTAATATTTATATGCATGTATTGAAAATGTGAAAGCATTTTCGCTGTAGTAGTTGTAGCTTCTTTTAATAATAAGATATAAGGAGATTCACTGAAAATTGAGGTGTTGGAGTAAGTTGAGTTTTGAATTTGTTGTAGATGAATTCGTAAAGAAAAGTCTAAAAAGTTTGAGTGATTGATCTGTCTAGAGATTAGAGATATATGTTGTTGTGTTTGGATGTCTTAGATAGTTCGTAGACTGTAGATACAATAATGATGCATTGTTGAGTTAGAGAATATTCGTGACAAGTCAGCTTTGTGTTTGACTGTTGAGGTGTATTGATTTGTAAGTTTTTCACAGAGAGTAGAGGGGAGGAAAGTGTTTTGAATTCTGTAAGAGATCCATGTTAGTAGTACAGTATTGATTATATATACTGCTTGTTTATCTGTTAGTTTTGCATGTTGGATTCTTTTGATTGCATATTCAGCTTCTTCTTTGATGATTTTGTGAGTTGGCTTGTGGTTTTTGGATATAGTGTACTAGCATCTAAGAATTCTAAAGGCTTTATTTGAGTTGATTGAGTTGATAGTTGTATGGTTGAAGATTATACTTGGGTTTGCATTTCTTGGGTTATTCACTGCGAGTATTGATTTATTTGGATTAACTTTTATGTTAGTAAAGGTGAAGAAGGAAGTTGTAATCTTTAGTATATTCTGTAGTTCTTCTTGTGATTGAGCAATCTAGATAGTATCGTCCATATAAGCGAGAGCTAGTATGTTTTTTGTTAGGTATTTTGTGATATTTTGGTTGATGTATGTTGTATTAATAGAGTAACCAGATATGTTGTTATAGATTCTAATAAGTAATAGATTGTAATAGATTCACTAGAGCAACGGGGTTATCGTCTCTTCCTGGTCGATTCCATCATGAACTGGATAGAGTTGTGTGAAGCCAAGATGGGTGATAACTAAGTTTGTACGTTCTGTGAAAATATCAGTAATTAGTGTGATGATGTTTGTTGGGAGTTAGAGTCTTTCTAGTACTTTTACGAGTAGGGGAATATGTACAGAGTCATATGCTTTTGACATATCTTGGCTGAGAAGCCATAGCTCTTTGTTTTTTAGTTGTGAGTCTTCAATTATATATGTAATAGTAGCAATAGGTATTTCTGTAAAAGTGTTAGGAAGTGCTATGTGATTGCTGTGATGCAAAATAGAATATTTGCTGAATACAAAGTTTAATCTTTTAGTGATAATCTTTGTAAAGATTTTTTTCGTATGTTCTATGAGTGAAATAGGTCTGGTAGGATTAAGTTAGCTATTGAAGTTTTTTTTTTTTGAGATTGGATATATATTGCTTTTCTTCTACATCTTAGGGATTTTCTGTAAGCTTAGGCATACATTTAGGATTCTAAGTAGTATTGTTGTAGTGTTGTCGAGATGTTTTAGCATTTTGTTTAATATCTGTTGAGGACCAGTAGCTTTTCTAAGAGGTGATTCTTTTATGCAGTCTTAGAGTTCTTGCAGAGTTATAGGGTTAGATAGTTCGTTATACCAGGATGTATTAATTGATTTTTGTAGTTGATAGTCTTTTTCTCATGCAGGCCAATGATCATAGTTTGGTGTATTGGGTTTGGTTCAGCTTTCGAAGTGTTTTCTAATTTCTTCTTTTATTTCATTTGGTTCTGTAATAATTTTATTAGGTTTAGTAATATTGTGTAGGATTACTGGGTCTATATGTCTTTGGAGGACACTATCGATCATTTTGTTATATTTGTAGAAAAGTTGTTTTGTCAGTTGAGTATATGCTTATTGATTTTTTGTGTATGTACGATGTTGTTCTCTAATTTTCTGGCTTGGTATATAGTTTTCTGTATTTGCTTTAGTGTTGAGAGGAAGGATAGAGATGCTTCTTTTGTAGCTAGATTTCCAGTTACTATAGGGATCAATAGATTAGCATATTTGTTTATATCACAAATATTTGTGTTAATTAATGTGAGTTGAGTAGAATTTAGATTTGGCATATGTTGAAGAATTCTGATCACTTTGTTAATTTTTTGTAAAGCTGTGTGTAGATGTGTTGCCTTCCTCGTAAAAGCATGATGAGTTTTGGGTGCAACTTTGGTTTGAAGAATATTGTTGTTAGCAGCTTGTTTGATTGCTTGGTTGAGTAGATGCCAATATTTATTAAGTTGTGTGTCTGTTTTGATATCTGGATTTAATTCTTCTTCATGTGACTTGAGAAATTTGTTTA
>CAJVPM010002077.1:0-10576 GCA_910592325.1 Scutellospora calospora | reverse complement strand
TTCTGTTTATTTAATTATTCAGATTAATTTATCTAGGTTCCTTTAGTTTTTCTTATATAATATTCTGTTTCTAACTTTATAAAATCTAGATTGTTAGGTCTGGTGATCTTAGTGTAGTGGTTAGATTACCAGACCACTGTACAAGAGATTTGGTGTTCAAATCCCACTGTCGATGAATTTGAATAATTTCCCAGACTTCTGTATCTAACTTATGGCAAACTCTGTTCATTTCTAGGGTTGTAACTCTATAAATCATGTTGCACTAATATCATCTGGATATTAGAAATACAATATGACACTTGAGGAATGTAATATTATATGAATAAATCTTAATAGGATCTATGAACAAGGAATCTGCATAGTAGAAATCCCAAGTTAGGTAAAGTAGTATAGATTTCAATAGTCAATCTGGTTAATGCTTGATCTGATAGAGAAGTTTATGTATGTATGTTGTAGATTAAACAGATGTGAGTAAGTCTGTCTGACACACAAAAAGGCTAGCAGTACCAACTTGGCTTGGCAGCTAACTAGATTTGGAAAGATCTGTTCGTAAAATATCTTAGAAACCTCAAAGGACTAAACTAGTAGAGAGCTACAGAAGAAACTGGGTTCATATGAACACTAACAAGGGTTTAAGCTAGGTGGAACCTATGAAATAGGCATAGAACACTCTAGTAGGTTTGCTTACGAGGTTAACTAGCTCTGCAGATACTCACAATATGTTAGGTATAATGTATCCTGAGAGAACCTAAGCTATTTAGTAGAATAATCTGTAACGAGCTAGCTAGCTTAAGTAGTTAGGTGTTATAGTGATATTAGTTTGGAATTACATGTGACACTATATTGAACAGAGTGTTTAAACAGGTAACTCACAAGTGAGTTATAGATATGGCAGCTTGTGTAGAACTACTTAGATAGCCTAATATCTGTGTAGCAGACTACTTAAATAGATAATGACTAAAGTTATACGTATGACTAGTTGTATACTCTTCATGTAACTATAATAGCAGAGCTATCCATGTTGTGACTCTATATCCAAAAATTAATAAAATACTTGCGGCAAAGTAAGCCCCCTTAAAAAAAAAAAAAAAAAAATCTAGATTGTTTAATTAATATCTGTTTTTCAAAATCTGTTAAGTTAAAAGGAAATTCATCTGTTTCTAAATATTCTAAAAGATTTTGATAATAATCTAAATTTATTTCTTTAGAGTTGAGGAAAGATGTGTCTGAGTTTTTAATCTAAAAAATGCATCAATATTAGAATGTTTTTGTCTTAGTTTGTGAATTATAGTAAAGCAATAAGGTTGTAATTTCATCATCTATCTTCCTAATTATCTTTTAGGCTAGGAGAATTTTAACTATTAGAGAGCTGAATAGTCAGTAACTAAGGTGAAATGATTTGTTTCAAAATACTTATGAAAATGTTCTATTGCCTATACTATAGCAGCGTATTCTAATTCTGTTGCTTCATAGTTGACTTCTTCTTTCTTGAGACTTTTACTTACATTGACAATAGGATGTTCTTTTCTATTGTCTGCAACTTGACTTAAAGTTACTCCAAATCCATTATATGAGGCATCTGTGAAGAGGATAAATTCTGATTTATAATTTAGATAGATTAGGATAGGAGCTGTAACTAATCTCTATTTGAGTTCATTGAAAGCTTCTTGTTATTGTTGATTCTATTCATATTTAGTATTTAGATGTAATAGCTGATTTAGAGGTTAGGCTATAGAAAAAAATCTTTTAATGAATCTTCTGTAATATCCAACGAGTCCTAAAAATGATCAAAGTTGAGTTATATTCATAGGAGGTAGAATGTTTTGTATAGCTATAATCTTTTCTAGATCTGGTGAAATTCCTTTAGCTTCTATAATATGTCCTAAGAAAGGTAATCACTTCATCCAAAAAGTATATTTTTCTAGATTAAGCTTAAGTCTAGCTTTTCTAATTCTAGTAAATATTTCATGAAGATGTTGAATATGATCTTCAAATATCTGTAAAAATATATTGGTGTCATCTAAGTAGACAACAATATATTTATAAGCTATATCTTAGTAAATCTAATTTATAAAGCATTGGAATATAGCAGAAGTATTGCATAGTCCAAATAGTATTACATTGAACTTGTAAGTACTATATTTAGTGATAAAAGCTATTTTTTCTCTGTTTGTAAGGTGTATCATTACTTGTCAATATCTACTCATAAGATCAAGAGTAGAAAAATATGTGGCTCTAACAAGAAAGTCTAAAAGTTCATCTATGCGTGGAAGGGGATAAGAGTCCTTCTTAGTTATTGCATTAAGCTTTCTATAGTCTACACAAAATCTTTTCTTTCTATTTTTTTTCATAACTAACACAACTGGGGATGCCTATAGACTAGTTGATTCTCTAATTAAGTTGTTATCAAGCATCTATTATACTTCTTCATTAATAAAAGCTTGTTCAGTAATAGGTACTGAATAAGATTGAGAACTTATAGGAGGTACATCTTCAGTATATATTTTGTGTATTACTAGACTAGTTCTTCCTAGTTGAATAATATCTTTTGCAAAGAGGTCTGCAAATTTTCTAAGTAGTTATTTAAATTTTATTTCTTGGTCTGGAGTCAATATTCCTGTTTTTGAGCTATTTCTTGAAAGATTGTATATATTTCTTTCTTTTGTAAATTATTATTTAGAGCTGATTCTAAGGCTTTAAATTCTGAGAGAAGTTCATCTGAGTCACTAAGTAGTTTTTCATTTTGTTTGGAATAGTTTAAAAATTTAAAGAAGAGGTTGAAGTAGTAGGCTGTTCATTATCTACTTGTGGAAATTGTTCCTGATATAAATGTCCTATCTGTTAGTGAAATCTTTCAAAACTATTGACTTTGTTCTAGAGAATTTCAATAGTTTGAGCCTGGTATTTAAAAGTCTTGGCCTAGGCTTGGAGAAGAGTAATAATCTGAGCCTGTTGTTCGACTTGTTGTTGTAATAATTTAATGAGTTCATTCTAGTCAGGTTTAGGTTGAACTTGAAGTAGAAAGAACAAGTCAGGTTGAACAGAGAGGTCTTCTGGTTGTGGTTCTGGTTAGAGTTCAGAGTTTAATTCTTCATAACATTCTTAGCAATATTATTCAAGCTCTGCTTTCTGCTTAGACATAAAGCAACTTTTACAAAGGGCCACTCTATTGTTGAAATTCTTTTGGAAGTTTTCTATTGCTTTATAGTGATCAAATTCAGAGTAAGATTGGTCAAAGAATTTTTGTAGAATTTAATCTAAAATTTCTCGTTCTGTTTCTAAGAGAGTTATATGAGATATTCTCATAATAATACTAATATTATCATCGGAGTAGTTCTGATTAGATTGATCATTCATTTGGGGTTCTAAAGCTTCACTAATATTCTGATGACTTTGACTTAACTTGACCTTAGCAAGGCGAAACATTCTACTTTGATTAAGATCATATGTATGTTCTGCATTTCTAGTAGATTCAGTATAGTGATGTATTCGAGTCTATAGATTATAGTTAGAGTTCTATTCTATATCTTAGACTGCTTTGTACGTATAAAAATGTTCTAGATTACAAAACCAAGAATTTTTTTAAATTGTATTCAACTTATGCATTCTGGTCCTAATATATTCTTCTTTACAGAGAGCACATTTAGTAAGGAGGTCTTGTCCATCACTATTTGTAAAATATTCTATGCTTTGTAGATCTTCTTTTAGGAGTTGTTAGTGGAAATCAGTCCAGCAAATCTTGCATACTAAAGTGTTATTAAAAAGAAGAATATCTTCAGGCATCTGAGGGGTTTTACATTTATAGCAGTAGTTTATTCTTTTATGACTATAGTAAACTATTTGTCTGTTTTCTACTTCATCTCAGCTACATCCATATTTATACTGTTGGTTATCTTTCTTGAAAGGAGCAAAAGAACAATAAATACTAATATGTTCAAACTTATCACATTGATAGCAATAGTTATAAGGGTATTCAGCATATTGATACTCAGTACTATTATATACTTTGTAGTAGTTTAGTTTAGGTGGATTGTGAGGGCAATATTTAGAGAAATGTCCTAGTCTTTTGTATCTGTTGCACTGATTGTCAGAGCAATCTGTGAAGACATGTTTATTGGAATAGTAATTCCCATATTTTCTGTATCAATTATTTATAGAAGGTTTGGTTCTAGGTCTAGAGGTTGAAGTTATTCAAAGTTGGTTATTAGTTTTTGAATCTGGAGCTGTCAAGATATATGCTTCTTTTTGGAATAAAAATTCTTGTTCAAATTGGTCTAATTCATGCTGTTCCTTTACTATTAGTTGAGTAGGTAAAGGTTGGTGTTGTTCGTAGGTAGTGAGTACATGAATTTTCTTGTTATTCCATTTTAGAATATAGGTACCATTTTTCTAATTATAGATAGCTTCGACTTTTTGAGACCAGTCATTACCTAGAAGAAGAGAATAAGAAGTAGCATCTATAACTTCTATATCTATTGGAATAGTTATTTCTTCAATTTCTATAAAGGGATTTTTGATTATTCTTAGAAGTCGAATAGAAGGTCCTGTGGCTGATAGGATTAAACTAGAAGAGCAAGTATCTATCTTGAGTCCTAGTTCTTTAACAATCTGGTATGAGATCATACTAATTGAAGTACCACTATTAATAATAGCTTGATAGAGTTTACTCTTAATTTTAATGTTGCATTTTACAGGTATAGTATGAGTTAAGATTTGAATAGTGGTGCTAGAAGAGAGAGTAGCAAAATAGGTTTCTATAGCAGTTTGCAATGATTCATTAAGAAAATATAATTCAAATTATTCATAATTATAATCAACGAGGTCTGCTATATAAGCTTTTCTAAAGTAAGAAGTAGAGGATCAACTTCGAGATCTGCTTCTGCTATTATTATCTCTGTTTCTATTTCTGTATCTATCTTATGAATAGCTTCTTTCTTAGCTTCTATTTCTGTTATTATACCTAGAGTTGTTATAGCATTTATTATTGTCATTTGATCTGTTTCTGTCTCAAGATCGAGAGCAATCATAATAATGATCATTATTTCTTCTATTATCTGACCTATAGTTATTGTTAGAACAGAAACTATTGTAGTGACTAGATTAGGAGTCAGAATAGGAATCATGTCAGAAATCTTCTTTTTATTTATGACAATTTTTAATATAATGTCTTTTACTTCTACAATAATAGCAAGTAGCATCTTGCTGATTAATGTTGTCGAATCTGTTTTTATTCGAATTATTTGAGTAGTAAATTGGTTTAGAAGTAGAAGTAGTCTGTTTCTCAGTGAGATTTATACTTAGCTCAGCTATTTGCTTAGTAAGTTGTTTAATAGCTTTATCTGTATTAGAGCTAGTATTAGAGGCCATAAATGTTCTAGTTTCCTATTATCATACTGCAGTTATTGCTACTATTAAATTAGCAGATTCTAAGGCTTAGACGTTTACTGAATATTCTGGTTGAAGTCCTTGTACAAAAAGTTGAGTTAGGAAACTAGCTAAGAAATTATTTTTGAGATCAATTCATACTTTTAATTATTTAAATTTGTTAACATAGGTATCAACTATATCTGAGCCTTGTTGAATAGCAAAGAGTTGTTTCTGCTATATAGCTTTTTGTTGAGTAGTACAGAATCTTTCTCTAAACAGATGGTAAAAACTATAGATATTATGTCAATCAACTACTCGTCTATACTATTGATATCTAAAATAAGTAGAGGTATTGACTAAACTCTGGAGCTATTTCTGAGTATTGTCAGTTAGGTAAGCAGATGCAGGTTCAAGTTGTTAGGTAGCATTCCATCTATTAGCCTTGGCTGCTTGTTCGAAATTATCTAATCAAGTTATAGAATCTTGAGTTCTATTATCTCGAAAAGATTTAATCTTAAATAGAGTCTTTTTATTGCTAGCACCTAGAGCTCGAGCTAATGCAGTTATGGCATTGGCAGCATCTTGTAAAGCTTGATTATCTATATTTTTTTCTGATTCGTTTGTTTGAATAGTTTTGTGATTTGAGTCTTCTTGTTGATTTCTGCTTCTTGGTTATTGTTTTCAACATCAAAGAAATTATCTAAATTATAGTCTTCTTGATTTTTCTGATTATTTAGAGGATTGTGATCAATTCTGAAATTATCTAAGATTTGAATAATATTATCAAAGAGTTAATTAGGTTGGTTTGGAAGTTGAATAGGTTGATAAAGAGGTAGAGAGTCAAGCAGGATATGGTATGAGGAAGAAGTGTTATGAAAGTCTAGGTTAGCTTGAGGATAATTTCCAAAGATTAGAAAGTTCCTATTAGATAAGGTAGTAGTAGGGGTAAACAGATGAATAAAGTTAGTTATTGCTATTTGAGGATTAATATTAAGATTGAAATATCATTAGGTAGAGGTATTAGTAGAGGGAGTAGAAAGGAATTGGAGAGGAGGTGTATAAATGAATAGTCTGAGGGGGATATCAGTTAAAGGTAGAGTAGAGGTTTGTTGTCTATTAGGTGGAGAGAATTGTATTTGAGTAGTATCTTCATTATAGAGAGTTAAAGAGATTGAGGAATGGGTTGCAGAAGTTGTAGCTTGTTCTGAGTCTGTTAAGTGTTTACTAACTACAGGACTATATTCAAATAGTCAAAGCTACTAGTATATTCATTTGGAATAGAAGAACTAAGATCACCTAAAGCTTCTACTGGGGTTCTATTTAAATAAGAGTTGAGAGTAGAAGCACTAGCTTGGAATTTAATATAGGTATCAAAGGCTGTGGCTTCAAAACCAAAAGGGAGATGAGATTGTAGATTGTATTAGATATATTTAATTAAAAAAGTTTTGATAATGTTTTTAGGGTTTTCTATGGGGATGTTGTATCAACAACTAAATATTATATCATATGCTGCTACTTTGGCTCTTGAATAGATAGAGCTATTAGTTAATTCTAGATATATAGTTGCAGTTTGTTGAGAATAGAATCAGGTATAGTAGGTTCATTTATACTAGTTCCAAAAGTTGTGATATGATCAGTGAAGGTTTGTTCCTAGATAGTATAGCTGACAGGATAAATCTGGGTCTAGAGTTTGAAGTACTGTATATGCTTGACTTGTATTCTGATATCATAAATTATGTGCTTGTATTCTTTCTATATGTATCTGATATACTCTGTTCATATATGTTGGGTGATAAGATACCTTATTTCTATACTTTGGGTTATAGGTATCTGAGACTATGGATTAGGGTTTGGGATTACTTACACCTACTCATTTAGCTCATGGGTAATTTGTGCTTAACTTTTCTATGTTAAGATTTGCAGTAAGCTACTAGCTGTTAGAGTCCTTATGCCTATACTTTGGCTCATAAGGTACTTGTTCTTTAGGTGTTTCTATTTCTGAAGATCATAATAAGCTGCTAGCTTTAGTTAGAGTCTTTACATCTACAAGTTTGGCTCATGGGGTACTTATCCTTCAGGTGTTTCTAACCTAGAAGTTACAGTAAGCTGCTAACTAATTAGAATCCTTATGCCTACAAATTTGGCTTGTGAAGTACTCATCCTTCAGGTATTCCTAACCTAGAGATCGTAGTAAGCTACTAGCTTTAATTTCTAATCAAATAGGTATAGTCAGAGTCTAAATTTAACTTTGAAAAATCTGTGTAATATAAAATAGATCTTCCTTGGTCTAGAGCAATTTAGGGTGATTTTTTCTCTTTTCATGTTATAGTGTAATGTAGATTTATTCTAGAAGTCATAAATCTCTTTTTCAATATTTGTGTAATATAGACCAGATGTGACATAGATCAGGATCAGTAAAGGATGAAAGAGAAGCTTCTTGGTTTCTAAAAGTGGCTTCTTTAGAGATCATCAGAGAAGAAAAGAGAGGTTTCTTTAGCTTTAAGAAAGGTTTCTTTAGGGCTTCTTTAAAGTTTCTTTAATTAATTATCTTTCTGGGAGTGTTTTTTTGTTTTTCTACCAGAAGGCATCAAAATATTACAAATGTCGGCCTTCTTAATTCAATACAAGTAACATAAGATACAGAAGAAGGGCTCTCAATGATATTCAAGTAGAATATTACTTCACTGTGGCAGTTTGTTACAAAGTTAATAAAAGAACAAAGATTATATTTTATTTAGAATACAATATCAATAATACAAGACTATCTATTAGTTTCTGTGCTAAGAGAATTCTAATATTAAGAAGATTGCAGAGGTCAAATCTAAGTTGAGGCAAAGGGAAAAGGGAGAGTTTATTTATCTTTTTAGAAAAGGTAGAAAAAGTAAAAAAGGTAAAAAAGGCAGAAAAGGTAGAAAAGATAGAAAAAATAGAAAAGATAGAAAAGGTAGAAAAGGTAATTTGTCTCAATATTGCTTCTAAGATAACTCAATAACTATATATCTGTTTTATATGATTTATAGCTCGTTAGAAAGATCTTATTGAGCTGAATTTAATAGTCTAACCTAAAACTAATTTTAACTATTTAGTTTATTGAGAAATTAATATTAAATAAAATACATCTAAGAATTTAACTATAAAAAATACTAATAATAAATAATAAAATAAAATAGATGAAACTCATTTTATAACAGTATATAGGACAAAAAGATATGCTATAACAAGATATACTTTTTTCTAATTAACTTATAGATATCAAGCTAAAATGTTAATTGAAGCTCTTATCTCTGTAGAAAATATAGATACAGATAAAGAAATAATATTAGAAGATAGTATATTACAATGAGTATTTGAGTTGATAAATAAATTTCCTTATCAATATAGTGAAGCTTGCAGAAATACAGAGAAATCTCAAAAGAAACAAAAAGTTAAATTCGATATGAATATTTAGAAAGAAGAATTTGAAATTAGAAACAAAGTTTAGATACAAAAAAAAATTTAAAATCAACTAAATTTGAAGACAAAGAATTAAACTATTTATAGTTTAATTAAAATTAACTAATAAAACTTATAAACTCTAAAATTTAGAAGAAAAAACACTATTAAAATATTATAATAGTGACAGATTAGCTTGATATTACAAAAAAAAAAATTAGCAACTAGTAATAATAGTAGATAAATAAGATTTATAGAGAAAATTTTTTAAAACTAATAGAATTCATATGCCAAATTTGTGAAATATTTTAATTTACCTCTCATAATATATCAAAACTTATAAATATAGACTTTATCTCAACAATTTTCTTTAAATTGGAAATTTTTAAAATAGTTATCTCTTTAATTAATATCTCAAAAATAAATACCTAAAATACTTAACAATTACAACTTCAGACTCTAAATACACTTAATAAATTTTAACAATTTGGAATCATAACTCTTTTGTATTAAATAATAATTTAGTTCTTACTAAAAACCAAGCTATAGTATTGAATAAAACTGATATTTTTTTATTAGTTATATTACTAACAGAAATAGAAATCTTGACTCAGAATTCAAAAAATAAACAGAATTTATCAAAAGAATTCTTCTCTGAAATTAATTTAGATAATCTTTTAGAAACAGAAAAAACAACTATACTCCTATAGCAAGAAGATTTAAATAAAGAAATCTCTAATAAATTACTTCTCTCAGAATCAGAAAACTATTCTCCTTCTGATAACTTACTTATTAAATTTGTTGATGATCTAACTTTGAAAAAAGATGAAGTTTTTACTAGAATAGAATTTCTAATAGAAACTTCTTTTAAAGAAAAACTTAAAGAAATAATCTCTCAATTAAAAGAAGAAAATAAAAGAAAACAATAAAGACAACTTATCAGAACTTTTGAAATATACTACTATTTAGAACAACTACAAGAAAGTATAATAGATAATTAAAAAAAAAAATAAAATATATTCATATTATAATACTTTATAAAAATTTTTAGAATCTTAACAAGTAAACAAAATATAAAAATGTATAAAACAAATTTATAAGATCTTTTAAATATATAAATTGCTTTGACTCTACTTTACTATTAAGATTATATTTAGTAATTTGAATAAGTTAAGTGATAAAGATTTTACAAATTTTCTAGATACAGTTAGAATTCATAGTACTTATTTTTAAAGAAAGCAAAAATATTATAAAATAAGTTTTATCTATTTTATCTTATTATTATTTTATTATTTTATTATTAGTATTTTATATAGTTTTTTGTTTTTTTTTTTTTTTAAACTTTGGCGATCTTGCCTATCATTTATTAAGAGAAAACATAAAAAATGTTATAACAAAAATGTAAGCTAAACTAATTTAACTACAAAACTGTCCTCCTTATATAATTTAGGACTCACTCAGCTGCCTTAAATGCCCAGATGTGATTTGCTATAATAGTAAATTTTCCTCCCTGAAGAATAGATTGTCTAAGCAAGAGCATATTCCAAAGATCTATAGAAGGCTACTATGCACCCATATCAAAACCACCTTAGCTAGACTATCCTATTTTTAATTCTAAATACTACTCTAAGAAAAAAGATAAAATATAATCTAACTAATATGAGAAAAAAATAAGAATTATATAAGATCTAAGTGGTAATGATCTATACTAAATATCTAGACTATAAAAAAAACCTGCTACAGGTTAAAACAAACTAGACTAGATGTATAAAAACAA
>CAJVPM010002076.1:0-10578 GCA_910592325.1 Scutellospora calospora | reverse complement strand
AAAAAGATATTCCTAATATAACAAAGAAAATAAACTATTCAATCACCAAAAAACATAACTACCAGGCAACCAAAACATACAAAATTTTTACGAATATTAGATCTGTATTAAGATATATAGAGACAAATACACTACAGATCGACAAAGAGTGGTGCAATCAAAAAATTATTCAAATCAACAAATCAGTTAAAGAAACTATACCAGTAATAGTGAATTCAGAATCACTCACAAATACATTTCAAACACTCCTAAAAGGAAAAAGCAAAATTACTAAAGCTTGCAATATTGAGAACAAAATCAGAAGAACACAGGACATAAAAGAAAAAATATAAAGACATTACCAAAACTTCTCTGGAAACACATCCAAAATGATCCAAAGTATCCTACAAAAACTCACAGATCCTGTAAATATACAGAACATTCGCACTGAAAATGATCTAATCACAGACCCCTCAAAAATTAAAGAAAAGATAAAGGATCACTTCAACAACTGAACAAAATATAACCCTACTAATACAGCATTTTGGCCTGAATGAGAAGAAGAATATAAACAAAAAGAAACTATAAGAAGAAATTAGTATAATGAAACTACCAGACTAATAGATATCACAGAGCTTAAAGAGATCATAAATGAAGCCCCACTTAGCAAAGCAACAGACCCATCACAAATTTCTAACGAAATGATAAAGCATTTAGGACCCAAAGCACTTAACCTGTTCTTAACGACTTTAAACCTGTGTATAAAAACATAGAACATACCAAAAGCATGAAAAAACAGTGCAATATACCCAATATCCAAAAGGCCAGTTTTTACAGGGAACTAGAAATGACAAGACTGATAACACTAATAGAATATGTATGCAAAATCTTGACTAAGATAATAACAAGAAGACTAAATACTGTCCTTTCCAAATATGAAATACTAGATTCAACTAACCATGTTGCATTAACTAATACATCTACTGCCACACCAATACAGACACTACAACATATTATAGAAGATGCAAATATAAACAAGAAAAGTCTATGAATATTATCTTAAGATATGAGCAAAGCATATGACTCTGTGCATATTCCTCTACTCAAAAAGGCCCTCGAACGGATCAAAATACCTGAAACTATAACAAACCTGATCATTAATATTCTTTCAACATGGCAAAATAAAATCATCACAACATTTGGCAATACAGACTTATATAACATGCAAGACAGTATAGACCAAGGAGAAACGATAACTCCACTCCTGTGGAGAGTATATTATGATCCTCTCCTCACTAATATAAACAGAACTGATAAATCATATACATTAACAACTACTACAGATAAAACTAACAGAAAACCAAACATAGCACAATTCTACAATGTACTCGTGTACATGGACAACACCTTATGGGTAACAAACAACCAAACCCAACTCAACTCTATCATAAAAGCTACTCAGTCCTTCTACAATATAGCTAATATCAAGGTCAACCTAAATAAATCAGTACTTGCAACAAACACAATATCAAAAACAGCTCCTACTGCAAGTATTAATTTTAACGACCAAATAATCTATGCAAACACACAAAACACACCCTTCCATTTTTTAGGCTACTGGTTCACAATTAATAATCACCAAAGGGCAGTGCAAAAAATAATAGAAAAAGAAATAAACGAAGCACTACAATTACTTAAGAAAGCAACTATTACTGAAAAACAGGCAATCTATGTAATCAATTCAGTAATCCTAACACGCTTTGAATATAGATTACAAAACTGTATTCTTAACGAGAATAGATGCAACAAAATAACTGACCAATATACGACAATTGTCAAACAAAAAGCAGGCCTACTACGTGGAATCTCTAATTCCACAATACATAATCACAAGCTATATGCCTTAAGAAAAATATGGAACATCATTATACAACATCACATATTCACACTTACTAAACAACTAAATAGCAAAAACAACACAAACCAATCACTCAGGATTAGAATCTAACAGATACAGGATACTGTTACATCGAATGAATCAATTCTAACTTTGAAAACTACAGTCATCCCAACACCAGAAGACAACACAACAACTGCAAAGCAAATTATGCTCTTGCATAAATCAGACTTTAGCTTATCAAACTTGCTAGCACAGTGGCCAATTACACAGCAACGAAAATGTACAAGTATCAACTCGATACTAAACGATCCACTAAACACAGAGATATACAAACAAAAAACCAAACTAAAAGAAAAGCTAAACAAGTACAAACTATACTACATAGAGCAGTTCACAGATGCGAATAATACAACAGTAATAGAATGGAACCAAATAGCACATACAATACAAAAAATCCCAAAGGGCAAGCAACCAAAATGGCACAAAACAATAGCAGAGTTAATATTAGCAGCTATTACAAAAAAGGAAGAAACCAAACTCATCCAACCTAACCCTTTCTACTCTATTGAAACTCAGAAGAAGAAAAAAGATTGGGTGATATATAGAATTCAAGACTAACAAATAATTGGGAAAATTACTGTTTGTAAACTAAACAAACAAATAACTATGACATACTGGAAAATACCAAAAAGAAATGAAGGGAACCAACCCCAAAAACTCCAACAGTGCAAAGGATGCAAGCTATCTACAGCAACTTACTATGGAAAATATGCAATTGAAGCTAAATTAACGCGATGCAAACTGGTAACAGTAAGCAGTACCAAAAAAATATATGGCTACCTTAAATTTATTACCCAAACAAATAATATCACAGAGCAACAAACCCGAGTAGATACTAATAGTACAGATAACAGACCTACGAATAAAAAAAGCTACCTCTCTCATAATATAATTCACAACACATTTACTAACATAGAAGTATAACAGCATCTAACAACAATAGCGGATACTATCAAAAATTACAAAAACCTAAATTTTACAATTGTAACGAAAAAGCTACAAGAGGAGACAAGAACCCAATACTACTTTATGTGGTGCATAACATCTACGCCATATATATATACAGGAAGAATAAACTTCTAGCAGCAAAAAACAACAGTAAACATAGCTGCAATTATGACAATCATAGCAGTTGCACCTATAAGCAATACGATAACAATTCAGACTACAAACAAATATATACTCACTAACCTACAAGCTACTATTCAAAATACACAAACAGAAAACCAACCAGCAAAAAAGAAGTACTGGCAATTTTGGAACAATATCACTACTAACATAGAGAAGAAAAATATCAAAATGGATCTATTAATAACGGACAAAACAAACTCAGAATATATAAAAGGAACAAAAAGTTTTGTAGATCTCCAAAACTTTACAAACACAGCTATTGACCTACAAAAATCTGGCTACAATATGACTACACTGCTATGGCATAATACTGCGGTACATCTAACTACAAGACTCTTCATATGTAATATCCAAAATACAAAACAAATAGTCTATTGGCACTCAACCAACAGAGCTAGCCACTGAGACACAAGCTCCCACTGGAATTTCTTATACCAATACCTCAATATTAATGCTATACCAACAACAAGGAAAACTAACCCCAAATACTTCGCGTTAAAAGCATTCAAAATTTATTTCTACTTGACGAATTACCTATAGCAACTAACCTTTACAAATGAAATAAAGAAAAAAACCCAAGTCCAACATGCTACAGATGCAAGAATAAAGAAGAAGACAATGCTCACTAGCTAGCATGTTAAGAAAACAAACCATCAGCTGAAAAGATAATACACAAAGTAGTAAAAAAATCACAAGAAAAAACTATGAAGGAAGAGAAGCAGATGTCCTATTAACAAATAAGAGACTTCATTGCTCGGCACTTCGAAACAAGTAAAGATAAAATCAATAGCTCACTACATAATCTTCAAGGCCTTATCAGCTCAGATCTACTTGAAGAACTCAAAAATATTACAAGAAAAGACAAGGATGTGGGAACCCTACTACACAAAATCATCAAAGGCCTATACGATGAAATCTGGAAACAGAGAAACATCCAAACCCACCAAAATATTCAAAGAGCAAAGAACAAGTCTGCTAATACCTCCAACATTATACCAAAGACTAGCAATCTAAGTGAAAACAAAAAAAACACTAAAGAAAAAGACTGGGAAGTAAACCAAAAACTTCATAAATAGGCAGAAAAATATATACAGGATGGTGCAAATATATTATCAATAATAAATGTCACAGTCTAGGCAAGAACTTGGTCTGCTTAGATATAAGTCCAGACCACGAGTAAAGTAGCCTGATCCTTGAGTAAATTAGATAGCTGTAGTTAGGAACATATAACAATGTATTAACTGCAAAATTGCTGTAATAACACAATATTATCAATAAAATTACTAAAAATAGTTTTTGCTTAAAAAAAAAAAAAAAAAAAAAAAAAAAAAAAAATAATAATAATAATTTTAAATAAAAAATATATATAGGAAACAAATTAGCAACTCTTTCTGAAGATTACTTGCACCAAAACTTCTTGCAAACATTTAATTATTACTCAAAATTCTATTAAGTAAACCAATCTTAGGCAATAGAATTTTACTTTAGAGTGGTCTAGTTTTATCTCTTCCAGACCTCTGCTTGTGGAGATATTAAATAATTTTGGTTTTTTTTTAGTTTTTTCAAATTATCTCAAAATTCTATTAAGTAAACTACTTTTAGGCTACTAAGTAAAATTGTTTAGCACAAAATTTTACATTAGAATAGCCTAATTTTATATCTTCTAAACTAAATTTTATAGAGATATTATATACTTCTGTTTTACTTCTATTTTCTTAAATATCATAAAATATTACTAACTTAACTACTCTTGTTTATTAAAAGAGTTAGATTCTCCTAAGTTAGAGCTTCATTTTGATATAAATTTTATTAAAAACGGACTAAAACTCACTGAATTACTTCTAAAACCTGTTTAAAGACTTTCTAAATTCTTGTAGATTACTTAGAAATTACCTGTGGCAATTTCAGAAATTTTACTAGCTTGCCTAAGATTTTTCACTTTTTTCTTAACCCTAAACCGATCCAAATTACAGGATCCTGCTTATAAGACCTGGAAATTTTACTGGTCTTTAGGAAATTTCACTATAATTTTAATTAAATCTTTATTTTCTATACTAATTTTAATCTATTTCACACAATTTCTTTTACAAATTATTACTTATACTCTATGCTATCTTCTTGATTATAAAAGATGCCTACTTTAATTTCAACTGAATCTAATTCATATAGTATTGATTATTACTATAATAGATACAAAGGATATTATGCTCTTAGAATGAATGAAAACAAACCAGAATCTTTCTGTATTTTGCCAGAAAATGTCAAACCAACTAATTGTAATTCTGGAGATAAAAAGAAAATGCACTACTTTCTTATTCCTAAACAACCAACCTATACTACTTGTTTGTGTAAAAAATTTCATACAAACTTTACATCACAATTTTACAAAATTAAAGCTACCACACTCAGTACTCCTTCTACATCTTTAATGGATATCTCTCCATCTATTTCAAACAAATGTTTTAATACAATTACAGATAAGCTTCTAGCATCTCCTATTTCTAAACTCCAACTCTCTCAACTTTTTAACCCAACAAAACCTCCAACTTTTAATATTGATAAATCTCCTATTACAATTATCGCTCATTCTTATCATACATATACGTGTGTAATTTGCAAAATTAAAGATTTACCTTGTATTGATACCAAAGACAAGGGTCATTCTCCAGATTATACTGTAGCTATTCTTCTTAAAAACTACTATTTAATTTACTGTAGCTATGTAGCTAAACTTACTACAATTCCAACTAAGCCTTTACCACAACTACTTAACAAGGATCAAAATATTGTAGTTCTTTTAGCCTCTATTGCAATGACTCCTGCAAAAGAAAAAATTAGACATTTTAAGTCTCTTAAAATTTATTCAAAAGCAGAAGTTGAACAAACCCTAAACCAACAACAAAACAAACAAAAAAATAATCAACAAAATAAACAAGAGAGTACTTAAAAATAACAACAACAACATAAACAACAAAATAATCAACAAAAGAAATAACAACAAAAATCAAAGGAAAGAAAAGAAGAGAAACCTCTTTTTGACTTTTTTAAATTTTTCCTATCACTACAGAAATGGAATCTAACATTTACCTCAATACTCCTCTTGCAAAAAATATCTTTAATTTTGTTAAACTTGACCTTATTAGTTTTAGACCTGATCAAGTACTCAAAAAAGCTAAAAGTGAATAACTAGAACTCAGAGCAAACTTTAAGTACTTGATTAAAACTATAGCTAGTAGATACCTTAGTTTTTTATCAGAATTAATTCTCTAATTTAATTCATAAACACATTCAAATACAACAATTTCTTTTGATATTTTATTTACTAATCTGAAGTTAATTTTAACTAAATTTACTACTACTCTCTTTACTAAATTTAATTATGCAAAGGTTCTCTCACTTATTGAATCTATTCCTTCAAGTACCTTACAAAACTGTAATCAAGTTGCATTTAATCTTACTTGACTTCACCTTTATCTCATTGATAACTTTTAATGAATTGATTATGAACAATTTGCAAAAGATATTAATATTAGTCTTCATAAATTTAAACTTATCTATTACAAAAATGTATATGAAAGTAATACTTACAAAGTATTACTTTTAATAATTAATAATGATAAGCAATTTAATGTTTATGTTTATTTTAATATTCCTGTTCTCCAATTTCTAAACACTTTTTAAATTCTTTCACTCAAAGAATGCAAACCACAATTTGATGAGTGGTATGAAAGCTTCTTCAAAATTTATAGTTGCCAATTTCTTAAAATCAATAAAGAAAAAACTTATAACTATTTGAAATACCAAATTGCATAGCAATTTGCAAAATGTTGTAAGGAACTGTTATCTCCTAACTATAATATTAGAGAAATTCCTTCTCTACAGAATAGAATTTGCAAAACTAGAAAGCTTGTATTATTTTATATTCAAAAATATGATTATACACCTAAAAATCTATGCAAATTACTTGCTCCTGAAATTGAGCACAAATTTAAAAATATTAATGAACACTATTTTAAAGAATCTTTTAAATATTTTGCTCCTACTAAATAAATAAATGTTACTTTAGATTTATCACTATTCAACAAAAATCAATCTAATGTAGCTTTATTTCAACAATCTACTTCACTTAGTTTATTCTATACTCTTGCTTATGAGCATGATAAAAAACTTGCTAAGGCTAACCAAGTAGATCCTAATACTAAAAAAGAAAGTTTTTTCTTTTACAAAATCTTTAAAGCATTTTTAGCAGCTTCTGCAAAAAATGATGAAATAGATAATCTTTCTTTAGACAAAGCAAAAGAAAAACTCACATATCAACCTATCAATACTTATTTTTTAGCAAGAGTAATTACATATTACTCAATTAAAAAATCTCCTATTATTACTATTAATGAAATCCTTAACCAATACAAAACTACATTCTATCCTGAGACTGAAAAATATCTTAATGATAAATTCAGTATCAAATTAACCAACTTGATTCAACTTGAAGAATCTCTTCTTTTTAATATACAATTTAATGAACAGTCTAAGATTGAAATAGAAATTGATGATCTCTTTGCTGATCCAGAAGTCCTTAATAAACCTTTAAATAAGGCCTCTAACATACTAACAACTATACCAGAAAATGAAATATCCCCTTTTCAATAAATTCTTCTGTAGAATACATAAATGTAGCTACTGCCTTTGAAATAATGATATTCTCTACTAACTGTAAGCCATTTTCAAAGGAGAATAATAGAAGTAGGCAGGTAGTTAAGCCTACTTCTGCAGAGAACCAAGTATATGTTAGCTAGACTTAACGTACAAAGCAGGCTTTGGCAAACTTTACAACTATAAAAACTGGGTATACAGTGAGTACTTTTTCTACAGAAGAACTCAACACATCTTCAGTAACTATTGCCTAATCATACACTGAAGTTATCTGTTATAATCAATTCTTAAAACAATATAATTACTCTACTCTTAATTCAAATCAAACACTCAAATCATTTATTCAATTCTTAACTAAACTAAACTACAAACTTCTATTCAAAATATTAATTAATTTTATTCTAAAAGAAACACATATCTATAATAATATTATGGACCTACTATTACCATATCACATTATACTTTATCTTACTAACTATACTAAATTCTTTTATTTATCTATTAGATCTCAAACTCTCGACAATTCACTATTACTTAATATTACAATACATAATATTAAAGAATATAACCAACCATTAAAAAGAAAGTTATGGGAGGAGTATTGTCTCGCTCATAACTTACATATCATAAGCCTTACAGAAACTAAAATATCAGCTCAACACACTATACTCTATTTCTTTAATACAAAGAATTTTACATATTTCTGGGCTAACTCTGAGACCTCTGCAGAGGGTACCTATATTATAATTAACAATATAATTAAACTACATATATACAATATTCATACATATTCAGAAGGAGCTATTGCTTCAAAAACAATTTTAAATTCTATATTATAACTGTGTACTTATCAAGTACAAACTCAGTAACCAGATAAGCAACACAAAATAAAGTTATCTACTAGATCTAAGATACTTTTCTACTAACTTACTTCCTATTATTATAGGAGACTTTAACTCAAACACAGAATACCAAGCTCCTCATTCTGCTAAAACTAAACTACTTTTTTATTTACAAAGCCAAAATATGTATAACTTAGCAGATTATACATCATCTAATCAACATATTTGGCAAAGTAGTTATTTTAGTAGCCGAATAGATTACATATTGACATATTACTCTACTATTCCATATTTTCTAAACTTTACATTCATAGATTCTGAAACCATATCAAATAGTGACTACTAAATTCTCATGTCATCTTGGTCCTTTCCTTTTGCTCTTCAAAACAAAACCAGATACAAAACTAACATCTGATATAGAATATTCAACTACAAATCTATGAATTCTGAATTATGAGAAGACTTTGCAAATTCAGTTTCTTCAAATCTAAATACTAACAAAATATCTATAAATTCAATTTAAACAGAATCATTAGAAAAGAGCTGGCATAAATTACAAACTAGTATTTCTAAAGTTGCTCTTGCAAATATCCTAAACAAAAGATTCAAAGCTTCTAATTTCTAACACCAACATACCTTCAAAGCTACTGACTTATACTAAGATCTTAAGACTCTAGAAAATATAATCCAAACTTACAAATGTTCTTATTGTTCTAAAATATTTGTACCAACAACAGCAACTAGTTCTATTCAATCTTATTTACAATTACAACATAAAATATTATTAAACAAAATACAATTAAATTTTGTAATTAAAAAATATTTATCAGAAATTCAAATAGAAAAAACTCAAGCAATTTTTAAATAGATTATTTTAGCTCTTAAGCCATTTAATGTAGTAGAAAATAAAGCTTTTCAAAATATAATAAAAAAATTAGATCCATTTTATCAAGTTCCTAAATGTAAAGCTATTTATAATTTAGCTATAAGTCAATTTTATGAACAAAAAAATTTGATAAAAAATTATCTTAGTAATATTATAAGTAAAGTTGCTCTTACAGCTTATTTTTGGACATCTTTAAAAATAGAATCTTTTTTGCTATAACTATTCATTTTATTGATAAAAATTGGAATTTACAATATTTTGTATTAGATATATTTCAATTTAAAGGTTCTTATACTAGAGAAATTATTGCTGATAAAATATATAATTTACTTAAAGAATTTGAAATTGAAGCTAAAGTTATTTTATTAACTACTGATAATAGTGCTAATATGATTTCTGCAGCAAATTATTTATAAGATAAGTTAAATTCTAATAATTTTTGTCATTATAGTTATATAACTCATATACTTAATTTAGTTGTTTTAGCTGATTTAAATAATTTAGAAAATTCAATTAAAAAGCTAAGAAAATTAATTAAAACTATTCACAAATCAACTAAAATTTATGAAGATTTAAAAAATATTAAAATATTAGATAAACAATCATTTTTAGCACCAATTCTAGATTGTAAAACTAGATGGAATTCAACTTATCATATGATTAAAAGAGCATGTTTACTCAATAAATCTATTGAAATTTTATTAATTAAACATCCAAATCTAAAAACTTATATGCTAAACAAAGAAAAATAGAAAATTTATAAAAGCTTAGTTTATTTATTAGAACAATTTAATAAAGCAACTATTGAACTTTCATCACAATCTTATCCAACAATTACACATACACAAATAATTTTATTAGTTCTTAGAAATGATTTAAAACAAGATAAGGGTGAAAACTTTCAATTACAATATGTTGTTAATACTATGTTATCTAAATTTATTGAATATTTTAATTTAATTACTGAATCTTTACATATTTCTGCTTTTTTGAATTCTAGATATAAAAAATATTGTTTTCCTTATATAAGTATTGAAGAAATTTTAACATCAATTAGAGAAAAAATAGATCAACAATTACCTTTAATAGTAACTAAACCTAAAAAATTATCAAGTTTTTATCAAAAA
>CAJVPM010002075.1:0-10581 GCA_910592325.1 Scutellospora calospora | reverse complement strand
ATCTATTTCTATTTATTCTACTCCTATATTTCTTCTATCTTCCTCTTTATCTAAGAATGTATTTGTATAAAATTTAATTTCTTTCCTTCTTTCTAAAATAATCTCTTGTGTTTTTCTCTTAAACATACTTGCTAATTCTATATTAAAGTTTTGTTTTTCTATTATTTCAAGTTTTTATTCTTTAACTACTTTTAAGTCTGTGAAAAGATATTCTTTTCTCTCAGCTTTCTAATAGTTTCTACGTATAGCTATTAATCTTAATGAGAAATTAATTATCTCTGTTTTTCTGTTTATATAGTTTTTTGGAATTACTTCTAGAACCTTTTTTTTGATTACTAGACTCTATATTCTTTATATACTTTTTCTCTGTTATTAGTACAGCCTTTATATTTTTTAATTTCTTCCTGTTTCTTTGTATTTTCTTTATTCTCCTAGTACTCTAAAAATATACTATCTTTTGTACTTTTCTTATCTTTCTAATTTTGCTAAGACTATCTTTATAAACAACCTTTTCATGTTTCCTTTTGTTTAATAAAATTTCTTCAAGTAAGTTTTGTATACATAAAGTATTTTCTATATCTGTCTTGAATTCATCTTTGATTTCTCTTTTTTCTTTGCATATAAGTACTCATTTTTTATTTTTTTGAACTATATCACCTTTTTACCTTTCTTAGATTTCCTTCTAGCATTTTTAAGTTACTACTATATTATTGTATAAGATTCTTCTAGGTCTAAGATTTGCTTTAGCAATAGTATATTGAGATCATAGAGATACTTGGCTACTCTAATAAGAGTTTTCTTTTCTATTAAACTTTTAATTAGTATTCTACTATATTTACTTATTTATTCTTTCTTATTAGCTATTATCTCTAAATTTAAATTTAAATTATCTTGAATAATTAGGCTAGCTAAATTATTTTTAAGTAGTTTCTTTTTATCATCTCTTAATTTTTCTAACCAAATATTATTTATATAACAAGTAATTTGCTGTTTCTGTCTTATTCTTACTTCTATTATATTTTTAACCTTATAGTTCTTATTTAGTTTGTTTATAAGACTTAGAGTTTGCTTAGTTTTCAATATATTCTATAATATTTATATATTAAGTATCCTACTATGAGATATTATAAAGTTTTGAGCTATTCTTATAAAACCTATCTTGTTCTTAGCAATCATTATATATAGTTGCTAGATCTTTTTATACTTTACAATATATATTCTAACTTTGGCATTAAGCAAACATTATTTATATATAGTACTTAGCTCATAGAGACTATTTTCTTTCTAATTATATTAGCAAAGAGTCTTACTATTTGCTTAGCTTTAGCTACTATCTGCTTCTTATCAACTTTTTGTCCTATTCAGATTTTCAAAAATCTTATTGCTTCTTTTTCTTTTATTGCATAGACTTTTTGTTTCTCTACTACTATTTTGCATTAGTCTATATTGCTCTTAATATTTATTACAACAAGCTTCAATTTAGAAAGATTAATTTGAATATTGTCGATCTTGAAAAACTTTTTTGCAATTTGAATTATTTCTTCAAGCTACTCTTTGGTACTTGCTATCTATGTTGTATCATCTGTGAAAGCTACTATAGCTTATCTAACTCACTGAATCTTTTTTTTTTCTTTCAAGATTTTTCTTTTAGAAGATCTCTATTTCATATTTGAAAAAAGTATTTGTCTTAATTCTTGTTAGCAAAGAATTGTAAAAGATCCTTTAAATTAAAGATGAGATTATTTTTTATTACTCTATTTCATCTCTTGTTATTATTGATTTAGTAAGACCTAATATAATAATTATCCTAGTTTGTTTCTTATTAAATAAATCTAGAATAAAATTCTGTTTTATTATTAGTAGCCTTATTCTTTAGAATACTAGTTTTAGAGATTTTAAACTTATAGAATCAAATATTTTTTTTATATCTTGTAGTAATATTTAAAGTTTTTTATTTTTTTTTCTAGCTTCTTTTATTATTATACTCAAAATATGAATTAGACTTTCTGTTAAATTTCTTATTAAATCTGCAAAGTTTGGTCTTTCAAGAATATTATTTTCTCTTAATATTCTTTCTAATCTAGTTGTGTAAATTTTAGTAACACACTTTTAAAATGTTTCTAAAAGTGCTATTAGTCTTATATTATTCAAATTAACTACTAATCTATGTCTTTAGATATGGAGTACATCTAACTAATTTTCTATTTGAGTGAAATTCTATCTGTTTTTAGATACAAACTAGCAAAGTTTCTAAAAGCTATCTGTATTTCTATACTAGCTTGTTTAATTAGAATATATCTAATATCTGATATACCTAGTACTATATTTGTTTTAAGCTTTTGAAATATTGAATCTTACTCTTCTTCTGTTATTTTACTATTTAAAACTTTATAATAGCTTTTCTTAACTCTTGTTAGTAGCATATAGACTTCTTTTTAGCTTTTCAAAAGATTTTTTTGTTGAAAACTTCTTTCTTTGAACTATCTTTGAAAATAGTTTGCTATTTTTTCAAAAACTTCTTTTGGTTCATTAAAGAGTTCTTCTACTCCTTCTTTATCTATAAGTAATTTGTCAATTATAACTTTTTTAAAAAGCTTTTCTAGCAAACTATTAATTATTTTTCTTTAATTGTCTCTTATTATTTCATATCTTTAATCTATACATTTATTTATTTTTAATCTGCTAGCTATACCATTTTCTACTACTAATTTGCTTTTTAATATTGTTCACTATCTAAAGAGCTCTTCTTGTAGTTACTTGCTCTATAGAGTTTCTAGTATTACTATATTTAACTCTATTTTTTTATTTATCTCTTCTATTTTTTGCTCAATTTCTAGTTGCTTATCTTTTGTTCTACTTGTTCCTATTTTCTTCTTGCACTCTTTTACTAATTTTTTTACTATATTTATTATATTTAGCAATTTTGAACAAATCTTTTTTAGAGCTTTGTTGTGACCTAAGTCTAGTATCTTTTTATGAAAAATTTTATCTTTTGCTACTTGTTTAATACTGTTACTTATAATATCTTACTCTTTGTCTAGATCATACTATCTATAGATTCTTCATTGATCTCTTCAAGCTGTTCTTCTACTTATAGCTTTTAGTTTAATTTCTTCTTGAATAGGTACTATAGCTTGTTTTTATAATTATTCTGTTATTAAGGCCACTTCCTTGGCTAATTAGATTTTATTAGTTTGTTATTATAGAACTATTACATGAACAGTTTTCTAAGGTTTTACAGTTACATGATGAGTGTATAACAAGCTATATGTATAACTTTAGTCATTATCTAATTTAAGTAGTTTGTCATACAGATGATCGACTATCTGTTAGTTCTACACTATGTTGCTATATCTGCAACCTACCTATGAGTTACCTATTTAAATACTCTAATTATTAACTATTCCTCTCATCCCAAACTATTATTACTACTATGACCAATTGCTTAAGCCAGCTAGTTCATCTATAGATCTATTCTTTACATAGCTTAGGTCTTTTTGGAATGCATATGCTCAACGTATTATGAGTCACAGAGCTCTGGTTAATCTCAAAAATAATTCCTACCAGAGTGGTCATGTGCCTATTTCACAGATTCACCTGAATTAGACCCTTGTTGATATTCATACAAATCTAGTTCCTGCTGTAGCCGTTCACTAGATATAGTTCTTCAAGTTCTAGCTAGATATTTTACGAAGTAGATCTTCCTAATCTAGTTAGCTATCAAGCCAAGTTGGTATTGCTGCTAATGCAAGGCACTAGGCTATATTATATAGCAGACTTACTCGCATCTATTGATCTCATATCTTTCGTACTCAGATTTTTCACTAGATCAGGCGTTAACTAGCTTAATTGTCGAAATCTATACTACTTTACCAAACTTGAGATTTCTACTATGCAGGTCTTTTGCCTGTAGATTTTATCAAGATTTATTTACATAATATAACTCAAGCATTGTGTTACACTTCTAATATCCAATTGATATTGGTGCAATATGATTTACAGAGTTGTAACTCTCAGAAACCAGCAGAGTTTACCGTAAGTTGAGTACAAAGGTCTGAGTAATTATTCAAATTCATTGATAGTGGGATTTGAATCTTAAACCTCTTGTATAGTGGTCTAGTAACCTAACCACTATACTAAAATCACCAGACCTTCATTTTTGTAATTATTCTAATTTTCTTCTGTTATTTTAATATATAAGAAAATTGATCTTTTAACCTCTTTCTTTTAATCTGTACTAAACTGTCTTTAAAATTTAGATAATCTAGTAGTATTTTTGCTACTACTAGTCTGTAGTTACTACTTATCTCTAAGAGTATTTCTTTGATTAGAGTTTCTTTGAAACTAAAAATTAGATTTTCTGAGATTTAGATCTAGTCAATTCTTATACTATCCTTTTCATTACTTTATAAAAATTCTCTTTTACTCAGATATAATTCTCTAAATATATTAATAAAGTTCTGTTTTGCTATTTAGCTATATAATAGTAGTTTTTTGTAGTTACTATTTGTTTTATTACTTCTATTAATACTTGGCTATATAATATAATTAAAGTTATTTATTATAATAAAGTATATATTTGGTCTTTTATGAGCTATTTCTTTATCATTATTTTTTATACTTTCTTTTTTCTTAGTTGACTATTAGACACTATATATACTATAAAAACAACTAGTTCTAATTGCTTAAAGAAAAATATATCTCTAGCAAATAGCTACTATGTTTTCTAATTTACTCTATATGATTTAACTATTTCTTGTTTAATATTATACTTACTTCAGAACTCTTGCTTTTATCTTTTTCTATATTAGTTCAAAAACTATTTATATTTTCTCAGTGACTAATTATAAAATATCTTCTTTTTTTGAAATATTTATTTCTATTATTCCTACTATATTATAATTTTTCTCTTTGAGTTTATCTATTAATATTTCTAACTTATGTCTATTACCTTTTAATTTATTTATATTATGAGCTACTATTTTGATATTTTTTCTAATTTCTCACATGCTTATACTTTTTTTATTCATTTTAGTACTCTTTTCTATATGGTTTGTCTCTTGCTCTGTTTTATTCTACTATATAAGTTTTCTTTTTTATATAAGCAAGGCTTCTTTTAATTTGACTAGTATAAAAATTAGAAGTAGTTTGAATATTTTATCTTCAAATCTCTGATTTTTTCTTCTAAATTTTGCATTAATTAAGCTATATGATCAAAAGATCTACTATAATTTCTATAATAGCTTTGCCTATTCAATTTTTTCTTTTATTATTTCTTATTTTCTTTTGAAAACTACTTTTCTTTTCTAATTTAAACCTTTATTCCTCACTATTATTTGATAAAATCTGAGTTTTTCTATATGTATTTTAGTTTTCTTTATGCTCATTTAAAGCTAAACTAATTAGAGCCTCTTACTAATAGCTTTCTCTTTTTCATACTTTTTTTTGAACATATTTTGAATATTTATTTTCTTATTTTTGTTCAAACTCTCTTCTCTTCTTTAAGCTCTTTTTACTTCTTTTTATAAATACTTCCCTTTTTTTATAATCTTTAACTCTTTAGTTTTTAAGTAGCTCTACTTCTTTGTCTCTTGTATTTGCCTATTTTAGTTTATTGTTATAGTAATATATTAAAAACTTAGAAATATTTATTATATTTTCTTAATTTTCAAAGTATACTACCATACTACTCATATTATTGTTATTAGTATTTTAAAAAATATATAGTATCTTAGCTTCAGATTTCTTAACTTGTCTTTAGAGCAGTACTTCATTTGTATTCTCTAATAGGTCTAATAGTCTTTTACTAAATCTGTTTCTTGTACAAAGTAATTCAAGGTTGTTAGTACTTACTATTACTCTTACTAATATCTAGTTTATAAAGACAAATATTAAGTCTAGTGATACAGTAGAATTGTTCTAATGATTGCTGTAACTGAGTTTAAATTTTTATAACTTGCTATAACTATAGTAAATAATAATAATAAGTTATGGTATTATAGCTATAACTTATTATAGTTACAGCAAGTTATGAAAATTTAAACTTAGTTACAGCAATTATTAGAACAATTCTATTATATCATTAACTAAGTTTCATTCATTTTTATTTCATCAAAGGTGTTTGCTTTAAACTCAATCTTTGCTTTTGTTTTATCATGTGTACTTTTGATTATCTTTATATATTCTACTCTTCTTATGAATTGAACTATCTCAAAAACTTAAATTCTTTTTGTCTAATTTAGTAAGTCTCAAACTGTTATCTTGTTTTCTTCTCTGTTTTCATTTAAGTTAATAAAATCTTGCTGAACTTTGATATTTTCTTTACTTGTATATTCTTGTTGATCTGATATGATTATAGCCTTCTTTTTCTTTCTTATTAGAACTTCTTCTAGCTCTACTTTCATCTTTTCTTTTCTTTTTTCTTTTATATCTAAAGTAGCAATCATTATATCTTAGCTACCTGAAGATTAAGCAACCTTATCTTCTTCTATATTAACTTCACAAATTAGTTTAGCTTGCTTATACTTTCTTTTTTGTTTTTAAATTTTCTCTTAGCCTCCTTGTAGCCTTTCTCATAGTCAAAGATTAAAGTACACTATAAATTGTCTCGCTCAAATTTTTTAAATATTTTTTTGAAATAAATATTTTTTCTAATTGACTATCTTAGTAACTTTTCTCTATAACTTATATTATTTTCAAATATTTTTATAGCTACTACTTTCACTATTATAGTTTTTTTTCCTTCATATCTATCTTTATTTAGTGTATAGATACTTTTCTTAAAAGAAGAGTTATACTTAGCTAGTATCATATCTTCTTCTAATTCTTCTGTAGTATCTGAGCAGAGGTTTAGATTTGATCTAAAGATTTTTTTAACTTAGGTTTACTTAATATCTTCTATTAAGCTATAGCCTTCTTTACTTCTTTTACTTACTAGAAATTGTTTTTTTGGTAAAGCTTATTTTTCTTTTATACTATCAACTATTTTCAAAGAATTTGTTTGATCTATTATTTCTATATTCAATTTACTCTTACTCTTCTATACTATTAATTCATTTCTTCTTGCTATTGTATCCTAAGTTTCTTGTCCTAATACTATTTTAACTCTATTAATTCTTTCTGTTATTACTGCTCTCTCTATTACTTTTTTCCATTCTCTCACTACTATTACTATATCACTTTTTACTTCTAAGATCTCTGCAATTATTTTATCTATATGATCTTCTAGACCTATTACTGCTTCACTTCTTTTTGCTATTATTTCTTTGCTATATTTTTTTGTTACTACTCTAACTAGTCTTATTACTTTTGCTTAGTTTTACATATTTTCAATCTCTATATTCTATTCTTTCAAGTGATCTTGTTTTTTTTAATAATTCTCTATATCTTTTTCTAATTATTTGTAATTTGTCTATTTATTAAATTTATTATAATTTGTTACAAGTAATGATTATAACATATTTAAATCTGTATAACTACTTTAGGACTAATTTATTTATGAGATATACTTAATCTAATTTATACTATCTTATTATAGTATTTCTAATTAAGGTTTATATTATATCTATTCTTATTAGATTACTATTTCTATTTTTTTTTTTTTTTTTTTTTTTTTTTTATAGAATGAGACCTTGTCTTAGATTTTATTAAGTTTTATAATATAAGTACAAATATTGTATTATATTAATAAACTACTGTTATCTAAACTAGAGCTAGTTTACTTTTCAGCCTATACTCTACTAAAGTAAACTATTGATCTTATCTAGATTTGTAGTTAGATCTTTGCTATAAATGTATTTGTAATATTATATTTAATATAAGCTTCTGACTATATTTCTTTTTTATCTCTTATTATCTATGCTTTTATTTGCTTAGTAATAAGTTTGCTAATTATTTATAAAGTGATTATCTGTATAATAGTATTATTATATCAAGTAGTATTAGATAGTTGTTAGTATTGTAAAATTCAAATTTGTTGATATACTTTGTATATGATCTTATATAGAAAGTGAGCAGTATGTAGTATATCTTTGCTTTTAGCAATTAGGCTTTGAAAGAAGTAGATAGTAAATACTGTTGCAATAAGGTTATAGAGAATAGTATATGAATTGTTTGAGGTATTTTCTGATTGTACCTTGAGATACTATAGAGAAGTATAGATAATATCTGCAATAGAGTCTTAGTTAGAAAGTTTAATATGTTTGTTTATATATTTGATAGTAATTGTCTTAATAATAGTTGAGATATTAGTATAGTTTTTGTAACAAGTAATCTAATAATTATTAGTTTTAATAGTTGTATTACAATATTAGCAGATATTTGTATTTTTTTTGTTAAGGTAGCGAATATAGAAATTTTGTTAAGTTAGAAGTTTATCTAATAGGAATTTTATCTTAAATATCTTTAGTATAGAGTATTTAAATAAAGTATAAAGGCTATTTGAAGTATTGTAAATATTGATATATTTATAAAATATTTCTCAGTCTGTATTAATACTTATATTGTTCTAGTTTTCTGTATGTTTTTGTAAGTGCTAAGTTGCAGTATAGTTAGCTTGTTATATATATTTGATAACTGTTTGTATTCTGTTATCAATTATGTTCTAGTAAAAGTAAAATATTACTATATTATAATCAATATTAGTATTAAAAAAAACAAGATATAGTATATTAAAAAGATTAGTAGATGATAGATTATGTTAGTTAAAGAAAGTTATTTATAATTTGATATCTGTTCAAGTGAGTATGATGAATATAAGGTGCCAAGATGATCAGTATTTGTTTTTCTATATTTTGTTAATTTGGTATGATATTTATTTGTTAAGTAAGTTGTAAGTATTGATAATAGTATTTGAGATTGTAAATATAGTGAGTGTATAGTTTAGCAGAAGGATAATAAGTATAGTAATTATTGCAGTGCAAATTGCTCTTGTATGTAATTGCTATTAAGTGATTTGAACTGTAAAGGTATCTTTGTTATTTATTTTCTATATAAAGTAAGTTTTTGCTTATATAACTTATATGACTTAGAACAGAATAAGTTAGAGCTACATAGAGGAAAAGAAAAAAAAAAAAGAAAAGCTAGTAGTTTGCAATTTCTTATCTCATATAAAGTAGAGAGAATCAAAAATTAGAAGCTAATAAGAACAAAACTGTAATAGGAATCTTGTTCAGAAATAATCAGTTAATAAAATTCTATATATTCTAAGAGAAGAGTATGATATAAGTAGTATATAAATAGCAATACAAAAACAATTAAAAACAAAAACAACTTCTAGTATAGAAACAGAGAAGCTATCTTCATAAGAAAAAGTTCAAATGATCAAAAATACAACAGATACAACTACACAAAACTCTAAAAAAGAAACAAGTAACAAAAAAGAGAAAAATAGAAAAGATTAAATAGAGCAAATAGAAGTAGCTTATGAAGTATATAGTAGAAACTCTCTTAAAGATAGTCTCTGCATTCCAAATGAAAATATATATAAAGAACTGGGAATATACAAAGCAAAAATAGCTGCAGTATCACTTCCCAAAGAGTCCTAAGAAGCTAGAACTATATTTGTAGAAGGAACTATATATAGAAGTAAATATATTATTAAAATAGAAGAGTATTTCATAAAAGAAAATTCCTAAGTTATTATTAACTTCAACTACTATAAAAGTATAGAAATTCTAAAAAAGAAGCTAAAGAAAAAAAATCAAATAGTATAATATTATTTTCGAAAAGTATAAAGTGCTAGAAAAGAAAATAGCTAAAAGCAATAAGCAAGTAAAAACCAGAGATAAGAATACTAAAAGAAAAATAAATAATATACTAATTAACAAAAAAGTAGTAGAAGAAGAAGATACCAAAGCTAAAAGAGAAAGACAAGCCCAAAAGGAGCTAGAAGAAATATACAAATATAGAAAAGAGAAAACTGTATAAGACTATAAAAGAAAAATATACTCAAAAAAAAAACAGCTTTTTAAAAATATTCAGTGAGTTAAAAAAGAAAAAACTAACAGTATAGAAGATATTATTATTATTATTTTTTTTTTTTTTTTTTTTTTTTAAAGAGTGAGTCTGGCCTTAGTTTTTATTGAATAGTTCAAAATATATATAACATTTTTATATGTATTACATTTACTCTATTACTTTAACTTGAGCTAGGACTAGTTTATCCTATAGCCTATACTCTACTAGAGTAGGCATACAGGACCTTCTCTAGATTACTAGATTTGCTATGTAGTTAGAGGAGATATTGTTGTGAAAGAAAAGGTTTGACCATGTAGTAAGTTTCTTATTTGCAAGTAGTATTGGAGTTGTGATATTTGGAGTAGATTCCTGTAAGTTGTTGTTAGTTGTTGTAGCTGGAGAAAGATTAATTGTATTGTTTCTTGTATTAGTATTTGTAGGTGTAGTTAGAGTAGTTCGTTGTAGATTCGTACATCTGGGAGTCTAGAGGTTGTTGTAGATAGATTTAGTGATTTTATATAGTAATGTTGTAGCAGAATCTTTTTTTGTATTGTCTGTTGTAGATTTTAGAAGGTTTGATAGTGTTGTTGGGATTAGGCCCTGTAGGATATTTAGATTGGGTAT
>CAJVPM010002074.1:0-10584 GCA_910592325.1 Scutellospora calospora | reverse complement strand
AGTAGTTGTTGTATTGAGTTTGTATTCTATGAAGTTTTTTATTCCTTCATTTGTGTTGAGAGCTTGAATGATTTTATCATAATTCCATATTTCTGTATTGAACTCCTTTGTTATTACATTTTCTATTGCTTTTTTTACATGTTGCTGCTAGTAGTCTATGTAGTCTGTATCTGTTTCTAAGTGCATACTATTTTCTAGATTTTGTTGGAGAGCTCAGCTATATGAAGTTTTCTTGCCTTTGGTTTTTTCTTCTTTAGCTGTTTCTTCTTAGTTGAGTTCAATATCTGGGGTTATTGTACGAGGTGATCCTAAGCTTGTTAGTTCCATAATTATGTTGCTAGTATTCCTAGTTTGGCTGTTAGGTGTTTGATCAATTTCTATTTCAATCATTGCATCATCTGGTTTGTTGGTTGTCATTTCCTGTTTGTTGTTGTTGTCACTAGTATATTACAGATCTTCTGATTTGGTTTGGGTTACTATGATCTCATCCAGATTAGTCATTGTTGTATTGTTGTTGTTATTATTTTTTCCCATATGTGAATCTGTCGGGAGTAAGCTGTCTTGCTTACTTTTTTTCAGATTTTCTGTTCTGATATTAGGTTGAGATGTATCTATAGTTTTGTGTCTTTTGTTTTTCTTAAGGACTTGGTTGTTTTCTGTTTCTATTTCTTTTTTCTCTTCTTGTCATTGTCTATTTGTATTGTACATTTAGCTCATTTTGTTTTGTTGGGATTGTTGTTGGTATTTCTTGATAGTTTGGTTTTCTTTTTGAGAGATACTCCCTAGTTTGTTCTCTTTGCTATTGCTGTTCCTGTCTCTCTTTTTTTGCTGTTTAGTATTATTTAATATGAATGTTTTTTTGTGTAGAGTACTTGTTAGCACTCCAGTAGTTTGTACTTGCACTTCTTTGAGAATTTTTATTTAGTTAGTTGTTTTTAGTTAACTTTATCTTATATACAAAAAATTTTATATGTAAATTGAGATGTATTGCTAATTTTCATTTTAAGTAATATTACCTCTTTAAATATAAAGCCAATTAGATCACAGAATCTTGTATAACAAAAATAAAGAAATTTTTAAGAAAAATTTAAAAATCATAAATATTTTAAAATTTTATTATGAAAACTAGTTTTGGGTTATTAAGTAAAAGTTTTTAGCATATAATTTTGTATATATAAAATCTTTAATCCTAATCTAATATGAATTTAAACCTAACTCTAACTTCTAAAATTTTATTTTATTTATTTATTTAACAATTTTATAATATAAGTAATATTATCTAGAGTAAAAATTAGTTAAAATCTTTTTTTTTTAATTTCAACCTGTGGGTTGAGGTGAGGTCTTGCCTCTATCTTTATTAGGTAAAATATAGTTAAGAGTTCACATGAAACTACTTGGTAATAAATTACATACAAGAATTGAAGCTCAGATGATAATAACATAACTAAAAAACTAGAGTTAACCTAAAGCTAAAGCTATATTAGAATTATCTGTGACCTAAACCTACTAGAGTAGTCAAGACTCACCTAGACTTGATTAGAGAGAATAGAATTAGTAGAGAAGCCATATTTGATTCAGTGTATTAGCCAGGCTGAAAGTTTTTGTATAGCAAGTTTTGTTAGTAATATGTTGTTATGTTGAGAGGGAGGATTATATGAGTTATATGTTTGTAGTAGAGTACGTAATTGTTATTAGTTATTTCTTCTGTTTTGTTAGAAGTTTGAGTATGATATATGTATATTATGTTGATGCTTCTAGTTAGCATATTCAGAGCAATATAGTAACCATAGTTGTTCATAAATTTTAGAATTAAGTTTAAGAAACAACTTAATAGTTATTTGTGTAGCTATGTGAAGTGAATTAGTATACAGTAAGATTAATTAGATAAGAATATATGAGAGAAGTCCTTTAAGTGAAGTATGTAAATTGATAGTATCAAACAGATTTGTAGATAGTTGAAATGAAGAGTAGTGAGTGATTAGATTTTGTATTGTTTGGAATTGTACTTGGGTAATTTCTAAGTTTGCAGAGTTGAAAGTTTCAGTTACTGATTATAGAATAATTTCTTGTAGTATATTAGTATTATAGTTTGTAATCTAGTAAAGTTCTAAGTCTGTTTAGTTGCATTTAAAGCATTTGTTATCTGGTATATAGTTTGGGTAATACTTATGAAGATGTGATAGTATTAGTAGTTTATTATGAAGAAGTTTGATATGGAAGGTTTTAAGTTTGCTAAGTTTGAAGTTGGTGAATTTGTGTGAACATTTGTTGTTATTATTAAGGTATAACCAAGTAGAGTTCTAATTAATTTAGTCATATAAGTGAGCCCATATTTGGTTATAATTTTGGGATGACCATATTGCAATAGTATATGTATTGTATATTGTTTTAATTAGCTTGCGTGTAGATTGTTCTATGAAGAAGTTTTCCCAAATGATATGAAAGTTAGGTTTATATAAATTAGTATATTTGAATTCGAGAAATAGTAGTGTTTAATGATTTTGTACAAGTGTATTAGCTATATTATTTAGGTCATTATCACTGTAAGCTAATACTTTGTAAAATGTGATAGTGAGTTTGTTAGATTTGATAAGATTAAGTAGAGTGTGTTAGATAGGCTAGTTGTTGTAAGAGTAATAGTATGAGAGATTTGTTGTTGTTTGAGTAAGTTTTTGATATTTGTCTATTACAGATTGTGAGTCTGTATAGATATCAATTTTGCAATAGTGAGGAGCTATGCTAATTGCTGATAGTATTGCAAGTAATTCTGTTTTATAAGATAATGGCCAGTATTAGACTTGTGCAGCAAAAGAATTTGTTACAGAATTGTTTTCAACTTGTACTTATCTAATGCCTATAGAGTAGTAGTGGTTAGTTATCAAGTTGCGAACTGATCTATCTATATAAAAAATTAAATTTGTGAGATTGGAATTAGATATTGCAATATTATTTAGATAAAAAGATGAATTGTTTGAATTAAATATTTCTAGAACAGGATTATTGTAAACAATAATATTTGAAATAGGAGGTATATAAAGTAGATATCTAATTGCAGTTGTATAAATAAGATCCAGATAGTTAGTATTAAATTTGAGCTATTTTGTTTGGTTGTTAGAAATTTTCCTTCTTCAAAATCTTGTAGATAGAGTAGCTGAAATATTAAAAGTGCATTGGTTTTTAATTCTATTAGAGTTAAGATTGCATTCAGAGCAAAGGCTATATGTTGTTGATAGAATTAGATAATAATCTTTGTATAAGTAATCAATATTATATATCCAATATGTAATAAAGATAGTATTTAGTTATAAGTTAAATAAACAGGCTTTGCTAATAGTTATTAAGTTGTCATCTTAATAGTAATTAGCTATAGCTTTAGTTTATTTTTATTAAATATCTTGTAGTATAACTAAATAGTTGTTGGATGTAAGTAGTAGTTGTTATATGATTTTCCTATTAAGAGAGTTTTCTGTTAAGATGTTTTCAAGAAATTTGAACCAGGTTGGAGTTTTGCCTATAGGCAAGTAGCCAATTCGTGGTGATAAGTATTCTCATTTCAAGAAAACACTATTGTCTATTGTAGTGAGTTGGTCAAGATAAAGTATCTTTTTAGTTTTGTTTTTTAAATATATTATAAAAACTATGTTGGTTGAGCAGTTGTTCGAGAAGGTATGCAGTATGTATAATAGTTTTTGGTTAGATTATACTAGAGTGTGTATCTATTTGTATATTCAAATATTAGAGTAGTTGAATAATTTTGAAGTTAGTAGAATATTTGTTTAATCCATCAATAATTGGATTAGGATGCTATAAAATATTTGTAGTAAACTACAAATTATTTTGCAACTGTTGAATTCGAATTTTGTTGTAATTCCTAGAAGATCAGAATTATTAAGCCGAAGTAGAAATTTTGAGATATGGTGTTAGAGCTATATATCCCATATATTTTTGATTCTATAGATGTTATAATTAAATATAACACTATTAGGGAGGCTTCGTGAGAGGTTTGATTTATGCTTTGCTGTAGTTAGGTGTGTTGAGAGAATTTGTTTACAAGTTGTTTTTGACAAAACAATATTGTGAATATAGTATTCAAGTGTAGGAATAATAACTGTATTTATAATATAGGCTGCTTGTTTGTCAGTTATTTGTTTAGTTTTGAGAGTATTTATAAGGTTGCTAGACTCTTGAGTAATAAGTTTGATTTGTTGAGTCTGTTGGTAACTTGGAAGAAACCAGCAGCCTAAAAATTTAAAAGAAGTATTTTTAGCTAGTGGAGTAATGGATTGTTATATAAATTTAATAGTTGTTGGTTTTTTAGAATTAGTACTAAGAATAGACTTAAGTGGGTTGACTTGTATATTAGCTATTGTAAAAAAGGATGAAGCAAGTGTTAGGATTTGCTCAAGTTCATTTTTTGAAGAAGCTATCTATAGTGTATCATCTATGAATGCCAGAACAGAAGTTGATATTTAAAGCTTGTTAGACTTTTTCTCTTTAAGATTTGTAATTCAAGAAACTTCTAAGCTATAGCCTTTGTGTTAGTTAGTAATATGTGATATTAGAGGGTTATAATATATACGCTATAGCAGGGGTATAATTGTTTCTTCTTGGTCTATTCTATTTCTAACTATATATGATTATGTTAATCCAAAGTTAGTAATAACTTTGTTAGAATGGTTTGAGAGCAAGTTGAGTATAATTTGAATAAGTTAAGATGGGAACTAGATTCTTTCAAAAGATTTTTGTAGTAGATCTATATTAACAAAGTCATATGCTTTGCTCATATCCTGTGATAGTAGCCAAAGCTCCTTATTATTACAGTATAAGTCTTCAATGATATTGTTGAGAATATAAATTAGAGTTAAGGTACTGTTTTCTGGAAGAGTGACATATTTGAGTAGAAAGAGAATTTGTTTAGACGTTAAAGAAGTATTGAGACAGTTTATAAGAATTTTTGTATAAAGTTTTTTGATATGTTTAATGAGGCTAATTGGCCTAGTATTATATAAATTGCTATCAAATACTAGCTTTTTTGATATTGGAAAGATATATCCCTCTTTCCATTGTTTTAGAATTGTCTGAGAGGTTAGATATCTGTTAAGCAGAACTGTGACTGATTGTAAAAACAGATCACCAGCATGTTTAAGTATCTCATAGCTTATATCTGATAGGCTACATACTTTGTTATTAGGGAGGTTTTTTAGTATATAAGTAATTTCTTCTGTTGTAATTGTGTTTAGAATATTGTCTTAGTGAGAAAAATTAATTGAAGAAATTAGTTCGTAGCAGTTTTTTCAAGTTGTATTAAAGATTTGTTGATTAATAGACCTGTGTTCAGTCTATTTGTCAAAATGATCTTTGACTTGTTCTTTAATAAGTATAGAATTAGTTATTAGTTTTGTGTTAGTTTTAAAATTTTGAAAGAAGACATAGTTAGTATATCTATTAAGAATACTATTGATCATTTTTGTTAGTTGTGTTTGGAGTGCTAAACATCTTTTTTCAGTTGCTTCATTTATTTGTTGTTGAATGTGTGTTGAATTTTCTGTTTCTTAAGCTTTATAAAGAGTTTTCTAATGTATTTGTATATAGTTGAGCTATGTTGAAATTTGGTTGTTGTCATTAGAAGGGTTTTCAATATATAGATTTTGTTGTTAGTTGATTTGGTTAATTAAAGGTAGAATATTAGCTAGAATTAAAGAGTTATTATTAAGTATATATTTAACCTTCAGATAATCTGTTCTAATAATTTTAGATTTTGATGAAGTTGTGTAGCTTTTTGTGAATAAGTGTGATGAAAGTTCCTAAATTTGAGCTTTTTGTTTGATATTATTTTAAGAGTAGCAGAGATAATACTTGTTTAAATTTTGTACCAGTATGTTTTCAGAGAATTAGTAGTATTTAATATAAGAGAAGTATTGTTTTAGTTGAGATTATAATTGACTTGGTTTGTAAACTCTTCCCAAGCTTCTTTGTTCATAGAGTTGTAGTTGAAAATTCTTCTGTTTGTTTTAAATTTATGTTTTTGTTTTAGAGAGTTAGCATAAAGAAATGACTATATAGATACAAGTATCATGTGATCACTTTGTGTGGATGTTAATAGATCCTCTAAGTAGAACTTTTGTAGATATGGTATTATAGACTCATAGTATCATATATAGTCAATTCTAGTATTTGATTAGTTGTTATGCTATATGTAGGACGTATTGGATATGTGGTCAACAAGATCATATAGATTATTGTATATGAGAAAGTTAATAAGTCTAGATTTCTGGTTTGTTAAGTTTGTTGTAAAGATATCAACATCAAAATCACTAAGTACTATTAGATAGAGTTGTTGATTTAATACTTGCTGTATCTATTGGCTAACTTTAGTTTGTGTAGAGTTTCTATAAAAAATATCAGTAGAAGATAAATAAACTGAGATTATTCTGAATTTGAAATCATGTTTGAAGAAAAGGTTAATAGAAATTGCACCTCTTTTATGTTTAAGAATTTTGTAGATATATAGTATTAAATGATTTGAAAGCATAATTCTAGTTCCTTCCATAGAGAAGGCTGAATTGGATAGATAGTATATGAAGTGTTGTATGTTGAAAAATTTTGATTTGGAGTTAGTGAGTTTAGTTTCTGTTAGGCTAATATTATTATAGTTGTGAGAGAGATAGTAATCTTCTCACAATTGTTTTTTGAGAGAATTATTATATCCTCTGACATTGTGAATTACAATATTAAGAGAAAGTGAGTTGTTAGTATTGTTAGTATTGATATTAGTAGTTGTTTGTATTGGCTAAGTTTTTAATTTCAGTAGTAGATTATAATATGTTAGAAGTTAATAAGATTCTATAAACGAGTGATTTTTGAGAAGAGTTAAGTTGTTAGGAGTATATATATATGCTTCAACAAATTTAGGATCAAAAGAGAATATTGTTCTATAATCAAATTTGTAGGATTGTAGATAAGTAAGGAAGGATTTAATAGTTTGATTGTTGTTTAGAAGAGAGAGGTTGTAATATATTAGGAATTTGTTGTAGCATAGTAGTAGTCCTTGTTGTTTTGAATATTTTGATAGTAGGGCTACTATATGAGTATCTTCCACAAGGTTGAGTGATATCAATGGGTTTGTAGAAGACAAACTTATTGAAAAAAAGTCTGTTTGGTTTGTTCAGTTTGTTTAGTTTGTTCAGTTTGTAAAAAAAGAGAGTCTACTATTTTGACTAGTTTAAAGTTAATATTAAATTTTTTTTTAGAATTCTTTTAGCTTCTGGAACTGCTATTGCCTTATAGAATTCTGTTATTGTTTTGTATGTTGGAGTATTTTTGAGTATAATGTCATAATAGGTGATTATACATGCTAAGAAGTGTGTATCAATTAGCTATACTATTAGTACTTTTATAGCTTCTTCTTTGTTGAGGAGGTTGATTTTGTAGTTTTAAGCAGCTTGGTTATGATAGAGTGTTATATATTAGTAAAAGTAGTAGTTGCAGTGTTTAATGTTTGTTTTGACCTTGTTATCTTCACAAACAAATTTCTCTGCTTGGTTAGCTAGTTCATTAAGAGTTTGAATAGGAATTTTGGTTTTGAGAGTTGCTTTATACTCCCTATCAATATAGAAGATAGAGGGATCTAGAGGTAGGAGTTTCTATTGTTCATTCTTACCTAGTGGATAGACAACTTTTGAATATTTTATTATTGATTAGTATAGGTAATTAGAATCATGATATTTGTTAGTTTGCTCTTTTTCTTCTTTTTTTGTCTATAGGTTTTTCTGAAGATATTTGCAGTCATTTTTTGAACAAGTAAGAATATGATGGTTTACTAAGCAAGTTGCTTTATTTTGGTGTTCTTGTAATGATTTAGGCTTTTTCATTTCATATTTTTCTGGAAGGAGTTTTGTTAAGTAGAAGATAAAATGTTGTCAGATTTGGTATTTAAATATGTAGAGTTTTTTGCTTGTCAATAGGTATACTGAATTGGTGAGAGTAAGCTAAAAAAACCTTTTCAAACTAGCTGCTGAGGTTGTCAAATAAATTTTTTAGAGATAGAATATTAAATTTGTTAAGAAAAAGAGTTTTAGAAATGTTAAAGAGTAGTTTAATTTTGAATCTTAAGTCTGAAGAAATAGTGAAATATTCTTGTTCTTGATCAGTATATTCAATTGTAGAGTCGATTTTGAATCTTTTAGATCTAAGTTTGAAGTCTTCATTGAATTTTGTATAGTTAATTGATTAGAAGTTGTTTGTTAAATAGAGATGTAGTTGTGCTATATTCAAGCATATTTGAAGGTGATTTTCAATTTTATGTAGTAGAATTGTAATAGGAGAAGCAAAGATCTCTTCGTAATTTATTTTGGTGAATAGTATAGTTGTAAATTTGACTAAAAGGTCTTTTAGTATAGATTCAAAAAGATCAAAATAGATTGTTGCATTAGAGTTTATATCTGGGTTTGCTTGATAGATTAATTTAGTTAGAAATTCAGATCTTTGGCCTGCTATTGTGCGGATGAAATATTTGAATGATATTCCAAAGTTAAAGTTTGAGAAATTATCTTTAAGAAAACTAAACAATTGAAAAGATAGTTTAGTTTGAAGTTTGGTATTAGGTTTCATTTTCTCTATAATTAGGAAGTTTGTGAGCTAGCTGAATACTGGGTTTGCTTTAGGTTTGTTTGGTTTAGTAGCAGTAATTTTAGATTGTGATAAGTTTTTAGCCAAAACTTTCGAGTAAGAGTTATTATTATTTTCAGTAAGTTGGTTTGGTTTTGTATGAGTATTTTTTCTCTTAGGATTTAGTGTTTTTGGTATATCAATTTCCATATCATTATTTAGAATTGTTTGTAGAGTTTGGTCTTTAGTATTTGTATTTGGTATTAAGTTTTAGGTTGAGTTAGTTTGTGTTAGAGTAGTAAGGTTGATTTTCATTTTAGAAAATATTTCCTTAGTATTAGTGGTTGTAGTAGTTAGAAAAGGTATTTTGTTGTTGTCTATTAGTGTCTAAGAAGTTTGAAGAGAAGTAGATAGGTTTTAGAGTTGCTATTGTTTTTGGAAAGTAGTAGTTAAGTCTTTTCTAGCAGAAAGAAAGTCATAGGTTGCAAAGGATGTAGAACTAAAATTAGTAGAAGAAGCTAAGATATTAGTGTTGTTTTTTAGAAGACAGGTGTAGTAGTATGCTTTATTTTCAAAGAAAGTAGAATTATTATTTAGTTTGTAGATGTTGTTAGTAAGTTTGCATTTAATTACAAGCCAACATTTTGAACAAGTATGTTGGCAAAGATTTAGTGTTGGAGATAGTGGGATGTTTTCAGAGCTTTTAGCAAGGTTTTGTAAGAGGACTTTAGTTTTTTTGTTATTACGTTTGCTGCATAGGTTGTAAAGTTAGAGAGAGAGATATTATATTCTTTGTTAGTTGTAGAGATAAAGTTAGTATAGTAGAGGCTACATAGGCAGTAGATGGTTGCAAAAGTTTTAGAGGCAAATACAAAATGAGTAATATTTGTATTGTTTCAGAGGATTTTAGTAAGACAAGTTATTGGTTTGTTTTTAGAAAGAATTGGAGAGATATTTTTCAGATTCTCTTTGTAGAACACTACTCCAAAGCTGTCAGGATACTTCCTATAAAAGTAGTCTCAGTCAAAGATATTTAGCATTTCACTTGTTAAAGTAGATATTGTAAAAGAATTATTTAAGTAAAAAATATATAATTTGGAAGTATGACAATTAAGAAGACAAAAGTTAGATAATTGGATAAGAGGTATAGAAAGTAGGCCTCTGCATAAGCCAGAACTACTCATGGAAACTCTCTGAGTAGTACTATGTAAGCTGAGCCTAGGCATCAAATTTCAAGCCCTAGGGTAGGGCTTGAGCTTTAATTTGAAAGCCCTTACACAAATAGGTAGGGCCTGGGTATATCTACTACTCAGCTCTGGTTCTAACGAGTACCTGTTACTTTACTACAATATATCACATAATCATTAAATTTCGATTTTATTAGCTAAAAATTTGTATTACTGAATAGTAAAAAAATAACTTTTTAATGATTTTTATGTTTTTTACTTGATTTAATAAAATATTTTAAAATATTATTAATTATGACACTAATGGTTGAAACCGAAATTACTGTACCTAATTAGATAATTTTAATTTCAATATTGCTGTGATATTTAAATAATGATATCAGATATAATCTGAAATAATTTACCTAGTTAACAATCATAAAAAAAATCATTTTAAAGCAATATAATATTGATTTAAAATATTGTATTTTAAATCTTTAGCCAATTAAATCAAATTTGCAATTAAATTACTTTCAATATATGTAAAATTCAAAAAATCCTTACTGTTTTATATGCTGAACTTATAATAAAAGAGAAAAAGTTCATTATTATTATAGTACAAATCTTAGTGCTAGTGTTCTTTTAATAATTAATAAATTAATAATTATGAAGATTGCTAAGCTGTTCTGATAGCTATCCGTTAAGGGATTGTTTATAAAATAAATTTGACAAAGAAAAAAAAAAAAAAAAAAAGAAAAAAAAAAAAAAAAAAAAAAAAAAAAAAAAAAAAAAAAAAAAAAAAAAAAAAAAA
>CAJVPM010002073.1:0-10584 GCA_910592325.1 Scutellospora calospora | reverse complement strand
TCATCATCACTATCAGATTTTTGCTGACTTTCTTCTACTTGAATTTGTTGTTGCTTAACAATTTCTTGAATATTTGCCTTAAATATTCCATCATGCCAACCATATTCACCATTAGGGAAAAGTAAAGGATATTGTAAAGGATCATAGGTACCATGTAATTCAGAGATACGTAAAAGTCTATTATCCTTTTTTCTGATAAGAATATCTCTTTCATACCTTGGAGTATTACTGAAACATATAGCAGCAACTTCTCCAGCTGTTGGTGCATTATATTGTCTCATATCCTTCCTATGAGTATTATGAATAAAAATTCCTAATACTTCTTTTTCTCCTTCTGTTCTATTTTTTTCTCCTGCAGTTTGAAAAATATTTATAAAGGGATTTATTGCAAGTAATTTTTCAGAAAGTTCTTTTAAAATCCCTTCATCTAAAGTATCTTCCATAATTTTATTTCTTCTTCTAATTTGATTATCAATATTAGAATCATTGAAATATATTTGAGCAAATTTTGGTAGTTGGCTTTCATCAATTGGCATTAAAAAACCAATTTGATGATAATGTTCACACTGAATCCTATAAGTATAATTTTCTTCTCTGGCATCAGCAAGATCTTTATCTAAATTTGTACTAATTGAACTAAAAGCAAATACTTGATTATATGCTCTTATTTTATTTACAAATGGTTCTTTAGATTTAGGATCATTTGTTGTAAGAAATTTAAATAATTTCTGTGGTGATGGAGCAAGTGAAGCTAATTGCACTTGTCCATTTAAGCAACAAAGACTTTTTGCTTCTTCTTTTCATTTTAATGCATAACAATGTTCACAAATAATGTCCATTTTTCCTAATCTATGTTTTCCATCCTCTATATCCTATCCCTCTACTCTTTCCTCCTGATAATTATCTAAACTACAATGTTCTATTTTAAAAAATTGTTCATATTGTTCTTTTTTCTTCTCCTCATATTTCTTTTTCATTTTTTTTCTATTTTTTTTTCTTTGTTCTTCAATCTGCTCAATACTCATAGATGCTCTCCTTTTTTGTTGTCTTAATCTAGCAGCTTCTTGTTGATTTGATCTTGTTCTTGTTGCTACTGGTGAAGTTTGAGACCTTGTTCTTGATAAAGGTCCTGTAGCAGATAATACTTCTGTTTGAGAAAAAGATTTTTCAAGTTTTTGATAATATCTGTATTTAGCAGATTTTATTCTTGCTAATCTTTTTTTTTCTTCTTCTTCAGTTTCATTATCAGGTTTAGGATATTTATCTAATATGTGTTGAGGTGTTGGTTTTACTTGTCTTGGCATTTTTTTATCTCAAAAAGAAAAATTTAAAAATAATACAATTAATTAATTATTTGATAAATTTTTAAAAAAAAACAAAATATTTATTGAAAAAATAATATAAATTTTTAAAATTTTTACTTTTGATTATTACAATATCTTTTTATATTTTAAATTTTAAAATTAGTATTAATTTTATTATTAAATTTGCATTAAATTATCTATAAAACTTACTATTTCTTTATATCAGTAAATATTTTAAACTGTTAAAAAAAAAAATTATTAGTTTAAAAAAAAAATTGTTAAAAAAAAATTATTAATTTAAAAAAAATTGTTAAAAAAATAAAAATTTTGAAAAAAAACTATTTTTTTTATAAAAAAAAAATGGTAAAAAATTTTCTAACGAAGGTTTGATACAAACTCCCAAAATAGATAGATAGATGCATATTTATTTATTTAATTTAATATTAATCTATATAAAGATTAATACATGCATATCTATTTATTTAATTTAATTTTAAATTATATAAGGTAAGAAAATCATTTATTATGTTCATAAAACGTCCCCCGTATATATGTTATGTTATGCATGTACCGTCCCATTACACATATCGTTTCGTTACTTTATGAATATCATTATGATACACATATCATTTACGTTACGCATGCGCCGTCCCATTACACATATCATTTCGTTACTTTATGCATATCGTTACGGTACACGTATCATATCTATTCCTATACAATTTTATTTATACAGAATAAGTAGTGAAATTAAGTAATATTTAAAAAAAAAAAAAAAAAAAAAAAAAAAAAAAATTTATACGTACAAATTACCGGTACTTCGTTCTGAGCGATGGATGTGATGAATCATGGGGTGTGATGAATAAGAATTTATTAATTAATCATATTAGTAAATTATTATTTATCACATGATAATCCATCACATCCTTTAATCCTTTAAAGTTACATAAAACAAAGTTCTGCGTCACACTTTTTACATAGTCAGGTCACGCATAAAATCGTGACACAGAACTCCCCTTTATTTACGTAAGGATTTTACCTGAGAAGTTTGCATCATGATACAATTTGCATTTAGTGTGTTTATTCAATATAAGGAAGGTTTATATCGCCTTGTTGACTTCTGTCGGCACCTGGAGCCCACCACCCGCTTGCTTTTTGATGATCGAATCCATGAGGACCCCGAAGTTCACTATTTTATTGAAAAAAAAGTTAAAATATATACATTATTAAAATTTACAAATTATAATAAGCTTATTTGTATTCAAGAACCTGCGAAATTCTTTATCTAGTTGAAGCCCAGAAAATGCTTCCTTTACGGCTGTTCCTTTTTTTTCATCATTTACATCTTGTTGCGATTGATGTTCATCAATGAGTTTCAAATTTTTATTAATTCCTAGAGTCTCGTGTATACCCTGTTCACTGTCTTTGGCCGCTTGCGGTTGTTCATTTTTTTGTTTCGACATAACGATAAACTTGATAAAAGAAATTTGTCAAAAAAAAAAAAAAAAAAAATGAACGAACGTATGTAAGTAGAATTAAAAATGGTATTTCAAATGGATGATATCAGTATTATCTTATCATATAATGCTTGATATAAAAATGGTGTAGCGTCCTAAATACGTAAGATGATGCAATTAGTGATGTGTTAAATTTTTTTTTTAGCATTATTCGTATGCATAAGGCCTTGAATATAAGCCCACTCTCGAGCCAAATTCGTTACCCAAGTCTGAATACTTACTATATTTAACATAAGTTAACATGCCAGGACAAAGAGCTTCTCCTTCAAACAGTAAAAAAAAAAGTTAAACTATTTTATCAACTCAGAGTTTCTACTATGCAGGTTTTTTTTCATAGATTCTATTAAAATTTATTTATGTAATGTTATCCCTTAAACCATCCAGTAGGCAAATTTGTCTGCTAAAATCTTTTTTTTCAACTTTTTGCAATTATATCTGATTTTACTTATTAATTATATTTCTTTTTTTAAATTAGAATTAAAGTATATAATTTTGTAAACCATCTTGTGATTTCAAATCATGTGTTAGTAGTATATATATACATGATGTTAGTAATATAACAATTATCTATTAATAAAAAAAAATCAAAATCAAAAAAAAATTTTAAAATTATAATAAAGGTAAGTTTATTTTCGAATTTGTTTTTTTTTAAAAATACTAAGGTATTTTTTGATAAAGAAAAAGAATTCATGTTAGTTCTAATATCTTGCTAACATTTTTTAAACAACTTGAGTTCAAATAATAAAGAGAATAAAGATATTAACAATAGTAGCAAAAAAAGTTACAAATAATCAAAAAGTATATATAAGTTGCTACTACTATTTTCAAATTTTAAACTATTAGTTTATTCAAAACAATTGCATTAGGTATTTGTCAATTTGTTATCAAATTATGATATCAAATTTTCAAAATCAATTAACTTTTTTTTGCTTTTTTTTACAAACACTTTACTTGATAAAATCATCTTAAATATAAATTTATACATATTAAATAAAGGTATTAACTTTGCTAAAAAAGATTAGAAAAATATAAACTACAAAGATTTTATTATTTAGATTATATTAGTTATTTACTAGAAGATTTTTAAGCTGTTTTCACTTGATTAGTACTAGAATAATAATCTAAAACTTCTTATATATCAGATTTCAAAATAAATACTGTTAAAACAGTTTGAACAAATTAAGAGATACTTGTATATCTCTCTATCTGTAGTAGCTATTAATTATTATTTTAAAAAATTAGAGCTATTACTTTTTATATTTGAAATATCTTAGAACAACTTTATATATCAGTCTCAAATATCTTGATTAATAAAATAATAATAAGGTTTTCTTAAAAAAATATTCATAATATTCATATTAAGAACAAACTAACTTTAGAAGAATTTAATATATTCTGCTTCAAATTATTAATTTTTTTTAAAATATTATTACTTTATAAATCTGAATATACATTCACTTTTTTGCTGACATTATATGTTTCTTTAAATAATATAAAAAAAGTAAATAAGCTTAACTAAATTAGTTATCTAGTTTACTATCTTGTTACATAGCTTTTATATTATCAGTTTTTATTTAATATCTATATAAATAACTATTTTTTTAATGTTTCTCTTTTTCAAAACCTTTAGCAAATCAGTATTAGTATTTGTAATACTGTTTAAAAAACAATTTTAAGGTTTTCTAAAAAACTAAAAGTAAAAAATAATTTGTAACTTGACTAAGATATATATTCTAGCTTTATAGTAAATAGAGTATTAGCTATATTTTAACAAGATAATAGTCTAGTTACAATATTATCAACAATTTATAGTTTTGTTAATAAATAATAAAATATAGAATATGAAAAACAATAGCTAAAAAAAACAAGTATTAATACAAAAAAAATATATGTAGTATTTGGTTTTTAATTAAAAAAAAACTAAGAATTTCTAAGATAATCAAAGATCATTCATTTTATTTTAATTTTAACTCATTCTTCTTTTTTATCTGTTCTTACTTATCTATCAACACTGTTTAATACCTCTTTCTGCACTCTTTTTTCTTTTTCTTTTTTTTCTTTTTTTTCAGAATCATCTAGCTACTTATTTTCTTTGTTCTTATATTTTTTTCTGTCTCATTTTTTCTTTTTTTCCTTAGCTGTAATATTGTTTTTCTTTTTTTAGTCAATTATAACTTCATATCAGAATTTTTACAGACATTCATAGAAACATTCTTAGAAACATTTTATAAAGCTAACTAGAATCTTACTTGCTTTCTTTTTTGATTGAGTTATCTTGTTAAGGTTTAATAACTGCTTAATACTTATAAGCCTTCTTATATGCATTCTTCTGTTTTACATTTTTTCTTCTAATTCTGTATTGTAAATTGCTATCTTAAAAGAGTTTTCATTGAGTATAAGATTATATTTTTCTAAGACTTCTAGGTTTGTTAACTATATTATTTCTTTTTTTAGTTTTTTCCAAATACTTTAGTAGATTTTACATTTAGCTAGATGGTAGAATATCTCATCTTTCCTAAAGCAAGCTATACACCTTTGGCTTTTGTAAAGTCTAAAGTTCTTTTAGAAGCAAATATTTTTTATAAACAGAATTTTATTTATATATTTTATGCAAAACAAGAGATCTTGCTCTTTTTAAAGCTGATATATTTTTTTCTCTACATTTTCTTGAGCAAATCTCATGTGATTTTCTAATTTAATTCTGTATCAGAGTTAGTATTTTGATTATTAAGAATGATTTCAGCTGTTTTATTTAGATTTGTCTATTTTGTTTCATATACTATTGCTATGATAATATTTATGAAAGATCTGAGAAGACTTTCAATTACTTAACTTTTCTATTTTGATACAGCTAGTAGGTTACTAGATGGTATCTTCAGTAAGTTGAGACTTAGAGGTTTTTTCATTCTTTCTTTAGCTAATCTATCCATTTGATCATTCTATATATTTTCACTATAACTTTTGACTTTATACATTACTAAATTCAAGTCTTTTGTCTTGCAATAACTCTTAATTTGGCTTATTATACTTCTATTTTTCATCTTGAACTAGCTACATGTTTTGCTATTTATATTGTTTCTCTAAAACTTCTATTGTAGCTTTGCTATCTGTAAAGATATATATTTTAGCTTTGTATGGTGCTATAAGTAAAGCAAACCAGATAGTTTCTAATTCTTTACATGTTGAGAAAGGCTATTTCTCTAAATAACTACTAAAACTAATATTTCTATCTACTATGTCCTTCTCTTTAACAACCTATTCAATACCTATTCTACTTACTTCTATTTTATTGCTATCACTTTCTAAAGCTCTATCTGTATAGTACTCAATTACTTTTCTCCCTTTTAGTCTTTTATAAGCTTTTATTAAATTTTCTCTTAAATACTTTTCTTCTACTGTATTTTGAATGATTACAGATTTTAGGCTGTTTGCTGTAATTTCTACTCTCAGCTCTTACTTAAAATTGCTATCTTCTACTATTTTTTTATGTTTACTAAATACTATTATTAGAGCTTCTAATATTAAACTATTTTCTTCTTTTCTTAATATATCTACTACTTAATACTACTTCTTATAGTTTATACTGATTAGACAGTTATTATTATTGAGATTTCCTAGGTTGCATTTGTTATACTTAAAAAAAAACTAGCTTCTTATTACTTATTTGTTTTCTTTTCAATATGTTACTATTATACTTTTCTTAGTTTTTCTTGTAGTTTTGTCTAAATGTATTACTTCTTCTTTTTTGAAAAAGATCTACTTCTTTTTTCTTTTGTCTACAAATACTTTTTTAGGCTAAATTTTACTTGTATTTCTGTTAGATTCTTCAACCTTATATATATCTTATATCTTCTTTAAGTCTCTTTCTTTCAAGATTTTTTCTTTTAACTTTGTAAACTAACTTGGTATACATCTCTTTCTTTTCTCTCCTCTTAGATATTTTAATTGACATCAGGTTAGTAGAGTACTTTCTGAGTAGTCTATTACTTGTTCAAGAGTAAAGAGATTTATTTTGTCTAAGTTTATAAAAGAGTTTAACTCTTTATTGCTTAACAGATTTGCAATTTCTATTCCTTTTAGATTGAGTATACAGGAGTCTTCTGTAAGCTCTTTTATCTTTACTTCTAGCTTAGCTGCTTTTTAGAGTATTTTTAAAGCTAAATTATATTTGAGTATTACTTTGTTAGATTTACAATACTTACTTATTGGGCTATTTAGGTATTTTTTTTGTAGCTACTTTTCTTTGATTCTTAATTTGATAGTTTTTTCTAATACTTTCTGCTAGTTTATATATATTGTTAGTTCAGTGAAGTAATATGCAAGTTGATATAAACATGGATGATCAAGTATTATGAGAAGCAGCTACTGCTATAACCAATCTAGCTCGAGCTTTAGGTACTAGTAGTAGTGAAAAGACTCTGTTTAAGATTGAATCTTTTCGAGGTGATAGAACTTAAGACCCTATAACTTGATTAGATAATTTTGAACAAGCAGCTAAAGCTAACAGATAGAATACTATCTAACAACTTTAACTTGCATTTGCTTATCTAACTGATAATGCTCAGGAATAGCTCCAAAGCTTAGTCAATACTTCTACTTATTTTAAACATTAACGGTATGAACAGGTAGTTAATAGAAATAATATCTATAGTTTTTATTATCTGTTTAGAGAAAAGTTTTGCACTCTTCAACAAAAAGCTACTTGGCAAAAACAGCTCTTTGCAATACAACAAGGCTCAGATATAGTTGATACTTATGTTAACAAATTTAAACAATTAAAAGAATGAGTTGATTTAAAAAATAATTTTCCTGCTACATTCCTAATTCAACTTTTCATTCAAGAACTTCGACTAGAATATTCTGTAAATGTCCAAGTATCAGAACCAGCAAACCTAACAGCAGCTATAACTGTAGTACAATGCTAGAAAACTGGAAAGTTCATAGTCTCTAATACAAATTCTAGTATAGATAAAGCTATTGAACAACTTACTAAACAAATTACTGAACTAAGTATAAACCTTGCAGAGAAACAGATTACCTCTACCCCTAAACCAATTTACTACTCAAATAACTCTAACAGAAACAGGTTCAACAACAATAACCAGCAGGATGCTACTTGCTATTATTGTGAAAGCAAAGGATATTACATTAAAGATTGTCACAAACGAAAAGAAGATTTTTGACATGATTTCTACTCTGACCATAGTCGCTATAATAGTTTATGCTCTAACAACAACTATAGATCAGATGGTAGAAAGAATAATAACTGATATTATGATCACTCTTAATCTCAAGAAAGAGATAGATCATATGATAACAACAGACACTACAATAATTCAAGGTATAATAATAGAAACAGAAGCCAAGAAAGAAGCTACTAAAAAGATAGATATAGAAATAGAAACAGAGATAACAATAGTAGAAGCAGATCTAGAAGCAGATCTTCTACTCCCTACTCTAGAGAAGCTTATGCAGCAGAACTTGTTAAAAATTATAACTTTGAACAATTTGAATTATATTTCTTTAATAAGTTACTACAAACTATTATGAAATCTACTTTGCTACTTCCTCTCCTAACACTACTACTCAGACTTCAACTCATACCATACCTGTGAAATGCAATATTAAAATTAAGAGTAAACCCTATCAAGCTATTATTAATAGTAAAGCCTCCATCAGTATAATCTCATATCAAATTGTTAAAGAATTAGGACTCAAAATAGACACTTGCTCCTCTAGTCTAATTGTATTAGCTACTAGACCTTCTATTAGACCCTTAGGAATAATCAAAAACCTCTCTATAGAAATTGAAGGAATAACTATTCTTTTAAATATAGAAGTTATAGATACTACTTCTTATTCCCTTCTTCTAGGCAATAACTAGTCTCAGAAAGTTGAAGCTATATATAATTGAAAAAGTAGTATCTATACTCTAAAATGGAATAAACAGAAAATTCATGTATCTACTACCTATGAACAACACTAACCCTTACCTACTCAATCTACTGTAAAGAAACAGCAAAAATTAGACCAATTCGAATAGGAATTCCTATTTCAAAAAGAAGCTTATACTCTAATAGCCACAAATTCAGAAACTAATAACTAACCTTAGATAACTCTAACTCCTAGACTCAGAAACAGACCTCCTATAAACAATTGATACAAAAGATATAGAAACTGCTATTCAACTGAACATGTCTTTGCAGACTGCTCTGATAACCAGTATAATAGATACAAAAGACTAGAACATATCTCTAAATATTGTCTTCGCAATCTACTAAAGCTAAACTACTACAAAATATATGATAGTACTGAACATCAATATGCTAATTGTCCTCATAACCATTACTACCAATATGATAAGTTTGGATATATAGTATCTATTGTCTTCTTGTTCTTCTCAAAAAGGATAATCAACAATATAGATATAGATGTAGTCAAAATGAAGTAGAAGATAGATGAATAGTTTACTATAGCTATAAGAGAATAAACTATTGCTATAGATGTAAAACCCTTCAGATGCTAGAAGATATTTGCTTCCTTAATAATACTCTAGTATAAGATCTGTTAGACTGATTTCCACTAACAACTCTCTAGAGAAGACCTATAAAGTATAGAATATTTCACTAATAGTGATAGACAAGGCCTTCTCACTAAATATACTCTCTGTAAAAAAGAATATATTAGAATCAGAATGTATAAATTAGATACAACTCAAGAAGATTCTTGGTTTTGTAATCTAGAATATTTTTATGCATATAAAATAGCTCAAGATATAGAATAGAACCCTAACTATAATCTATAGACCTGAATACATCACTATACTGAATTTACTAGAAATGCAGGATATGTATATGACCTTAATTAAAGTAGAATATTTTGTCTTGCTAAGATTAAGTTAAGTGAAAGCTATTAAGAAATTACTGAAACTCTAGAACTCCAAATAAATGACCAATTTAATCAGAACTATTCAGATGATGACATCAATATCATCATGAGAGTACCTTATATAACTCTCTCAGAAACAGAACAAGAAATTCTAAATCAAATTCTTCAAGAATCTTTTGACCAATTCTATCCTGAATTTGATCATTACAAAGCAATAAAAAATCTCTAAAAGAACTTTAATAACAAAGTAGCTCTATATAAAAGTTGCTTTATGCTTAAGCAAAAAGCAGAGCTTGAACAATATGAGGAATATTACCAAGAATACTATGAAGAATTAAACCCTTAACTCTAACCAGAACCTGAAGCAGAAACTCTATCAGAAGACTTCTCTATTCAACTTGAATTACTTAATCAACCCCAAGTTCAACCTAACTTCAACTAAAGTAGACTCATTGAATTACTATAACAACAAGTCAAACAACAGACCTAGATTATTATTCTTCTTCAAGCCCAAGCTAAGACCTTTGAATACCAGACTCAAACTATTGAAAACCTTCAAAATAAAGTTAATAGTTTTGAAAGATTTCACCAACAGATAGGACATTTATATCAGGAACAATTTTTACAAATAGATAATGAATAGCCTATTACTTTGACCTCCTTATTAAATTTTTAAACCATCCCAAGCAAGATGAAAAACTACTTAGTAACTCAGATGAGCTTCTCTCAGAACTTGAATCTTTAGAATTAGCTCTAAACAATAATTTACAAAAGAAAGAAATATATACACTCTCTCAAGAAATAGCTCCAAAGTTACAAGAGCGCAGAAAGAGGTATTAAACAGTGCTGATAGATAAGTAAGAACAGATAAAAAA
>CAJVPM010002072.1:0-10585 GCA_910592325.1 Scutellospora calospora | reverse complement strand
AGCAGCTAGTGTAGAACCTTCAGGCAGACTACTTAAATTAGACAATCTAAAGTTGTATGTGTGGCTAGTTGTACTCTTACAATATGTAATCATTTACTCACTATCAATACCAATAAAAGTTTAGCTGATACCATATTGTATCAATTAAAAAAAAAAAAAAAAAAAGAATATATATTGCCTAACATATTGTGAGCATACAGAGCTTCAGTTAACCTCAGAAGTAATTCTTACTAGAGTAGTCATATACCTATTTCACAGATTTACCTAGATTAGACCCTTGTTGATATTTGTACAAATCTAGTTTCTGCTATAGCTGTCTACTAAATATAGTTCTCTAAGTTTCAGCTAGATGTTTCATGAAATAGATCTTCCTAATCTAGTTAGCTGTCAAGCTAAGTTGGTATTACTAATAATGCAAAGCACCAGGTTATATTACATAGTAGACTTACTTATATCTATTGATCTCATATCTTTCATACTCAGATTTTTTACTAGATTAGACATTAACTAGCTTAACTATTGAAATCTGTACTATTTTACTAAACTTTTAATTTCTATTATGCAGGTTCTCTGCCTATAGATCCTATTAAAATTTATTCGTACAATATAACTCGAATATTGTGTTACACTTCTAATATCTAATTAATATTAGTGCAATGTAATTTACAGAGTTGTAATTTCCAGAAACGAGCAAAGTTTACTATAAGTTGAGTACAAAGGTCTGAGTAATTATTCAAATTCGTCAACAGTAGAATTTGAACTCCAAACCTCTTGTATAATAGTCTGGCAACCTAACTACTACACTAAGATCACCAGACCTTTTATATATTTATCTTAAAAATAATAAGCAAGATTATAGCTAATAATTACATTCTAGTTATGAATGATACATATAACTCTTTCTGCTAATTATCTGTATACAAATATTCATAAATAAAAACTTATAATTACAGAGAAAACAATATAAAAAACAATATTTGTAGCCTTAAAGAAAAAAAAAGAAGACAAAAAGAAGTATATAGTCTCTTAAGAGGCTAAGGCCTCAGAAAGAAAAGCCAAGTAGATATAGAAGAAAACTTGATGAGCTATAAGTGTTTTTTCTTTTGCAAGTATTTTTTAGAGGATTGTATTTAACTCTATTATATAAATCTATTTAGTTATACAAAAACAAAACATGTAATAGAGAGCAAACAAAACAAATATAGAAAAAGCCACATGATAAGTAGATATATAAATACAACAAAACAAAAAAGCAAACATATAAAACTTAAATAGAAGAAAATTCCGAAAGAAGATTCACAAAAATAGAAGTTATAGCAAAGCAGATATACAAACTAAGAAGAAAGTTAGAACAATATCAAAAAGTAAAAATAACTAAATTAGAATTAGAAAATCTTATAGAAATTAACAAAACATCTCTTAGAATAATAACAGAACTAGCTAAACTAACAGGAAGAGATATTTATAAGTTTTTGATTATAAAAAAGATACAATATCTGCTTGAAGAACTTAGTATAGAAAAAGCAAAACTCTATACTGAACTTATTGAAAAAGAAGAGCTCTTGCAAAAAATATAACAAAGAATAGATACAAGATGAATAGAAATACTTAAAGCTAAGGCAATTAAGAAGTAAAAACAATGAAACAAAGAAACTATAATAAAGATCAGTTTACAGATAAAAGAAGCAACTAGAAAAGCTTTATTAAAGCAACAAAGAAGAAAAAAAAAACTTTTAAAAGAAAAGCAAAAAAGAAGAACAAAAACTCTAGAAGTAGCAAAAGAAGAAATATAGAAAAATGAAAAATAGAAAAAGTTCTAGAAGAGCTTAAAGAAGAGACAAGGCTAATAGTACAAGAAAAAGATCAAGATAGTCCTAAAAATAACAAAGAAAAAAAATAAAAATATGAAGAATAAATCTAACTCAAAAGAGAAGAAAAGAAAAAAAGATAAAGTTTGAACAAAATAAAAAAAGAATAGAAGCTCATAATCTCTAGAAGAATTGAAAAAGGAAAAAGAAGAGACAATCTAAAAGATATAACTTTAGAGAAGAAGATTAATTAGTAATACAAAAAAGTGGCCAAAAAGAAGCTTATAGTATTACAGAAAAAGAAATACGAAAATGCAAAGCAAAACTAAAAAAAAAAAAGATATTTTATTTAATTAGAAGATCTGTAGATAAATCTAGTAGAAAAGTCTAGAAAAAAAGAAAAAAAAATGAAAAATTTTATAAAATGAATATGAATAGATAAATAGAAAGTAGAATAAAGTATAGTTATTTAGAAGAGATATTCAGAAAAATTAAAAATTTATAGATAAAGAAAGAGAAAGTAGTTGAAAGGATATAAAAATAGTCATGATGAGCTGTGGTATTCATACTTAGAGAGTTGTAGTTACAGAATAGTAGCAATAATAATCTAGTATAAAGGTTATTATAGCAGATTGCATATAGATATCTATAGGATAACTAGGTAAGTTAAAACTTAAAAAATTAGACATTAAAAAGATATATAGTCATTCAATAATGTTTTCTTGTATAAAACAAATTCTAAATAAAGTTTTGGCATGACTGCTGAATTAAAAAAAAAAAAGATAAAGAACAATTTGTTAGATTATATCATCAGTAATGTAAGAAAACTAGGTTTCAGATTTCAAGAGATATTCAGAAATACAAACAATTTAGATATAGAAGATTTAGAAATAGAAGACTTTCTAGAAAGCAAAAGTTATAAAGAGTTTATAGAGAGCAAAAACCTTAATTTGTTTACTATAAACTAGCTCTTAGAAAAAGGAGGCAAGTACTTACTTAAGTAGTAATAGATCAAATTTTTAAGAAAGAGCAAGTTGAAAAGGCAAAAGTTGAACTGGTTTGAAAACTTAGAGGAGAAGATTATTTAAGATAGGAGATCAAGAAAAGTACTAGGCTTCTTGCAAACTCAGAACATAAATTGAGTAGTACTTAAGATAAAGAAGGAGAAAGTAAGTATAGCCAGAAAGAAAAAAGAATAGATTCTGTTTAAAGAAAACAATAGGATGTTAGTAGGTAAAATAATAAAGAAAACCAAAACTTGCATAGTAATAGCTTACTAGAAAGTAGTTAAAGATAGTAACTCTCTGAAAATAAAACTTGTTTACTGTAAAGGCTACAACTTAGGAAATAGGAATGATATGGAGTATCTTATTTCTAAGAGTATGAGCAAACAGTATCAAACTCTAAAAGGAGTAATCAGAAAATAAGAACAGGTTGTAGAACTAAAGTCTCTTCTATTAGTCTATCTAAAGTATGTAGCACTTAGTATAACAGATTTAGTTAGTAGACAAGTAGAGATCTAGGTGAAGATATCAAACTTAGAAGAAGCAATAATACAAAGAGTAATCAAGGAAAGTGGTATTCAAGCAGAGCTCATTGACATTGCAAGGAAACTTCAAGGTAGAGACAAATTAGATATATATATAGATAGATTACTTGTAAATAGAGAAATAGGCAGTATAGAAAGTAGTAAAATAAGAATAGGTTGAATAGTAGCTTATGAAAAAGCAGATAGCATAGATAGTATTAGCTTTAGTAGTAGAAATCCTGAGTTGGTAAAGTAGTATGGCTTTCAATAGTCATACTAGCTAATACTTGATTCAGAAAGGAAACTATCATTAAAAGATGTAGATCAAGTTGAGTATACATAAATTTGTTTTATAGAAAGGATCAGTAACACCAACTTGGCTTAGCAGCTAATTAGATTAAAAAGATCTGCTTCATAAAACATCTAAGAAGATAGAATACAGAAAACTAGTAGAGAGCCACAGTAAGAACTAGAGTTGTATGAATATCTACAAAAGTCTAAGTTAGGTGAATTCATGAAATAGGTACAAACCTTCTAGTAGGTATGCTTCTAAGGTTAACTGAAGCTCTGCAGTTCACAATATGTTAGGTATATGTATCCTAAGAAGACCTAAGTCATGCAGTAAATAGATCTATAAGCAAGTTAGCTAGCTTAAGTGATCAGATATAGTAGTGACGTTAGTTTGGAATAGGAAAAAGGTTAATGATCAGAGTGTTTAAATAGGTAATTCACAAGCAAGTTGCAGGTATAACAGAATAATATAGAACTAACAGATAGTTAATTGTCTGTATGGTAGACTACTTAAATTAAACAATGACTAAAGTTGTACATGTAGCTTGTTATATACTTATTATGTAATTATAAAACTTTAGAAGTCTACCTTAAGGTAGTTTTGTAATAACAAATTAATAAAATCTAATCAGCAAAGGAAGCTACCTTAATAACAAAAAAAAAATAAAAATAAAAACAAGAATACATATCTCTAAGTATTAAAAACTTATCTAAAAATTAAATTTTAATTAGATCATCTACATGATAGTAATGTATATATTTGTTGTCTTGTCTAAATTGTATATCAACAGATAACTTGTTAAATTAAGAAGTAGTATAAACTTGTTAATCCTTTGTATGAAGTTCACTAAATCTCTATTTTTTGTTATTTTTCAATAAAAAGAAATTCAAAGAATCTGAAGAAAAGAGAATAATATCAAAAAAAGCTTTAGAGAGAGAAATATACTAAACCCAGTTCTAGTATTATAGTTGAAGCTTTATACCTTAATAACTACTATAACTTTTACCTTTTTTTTATTTTGTTTTAGTTTATAGATAATACTTTATACATATATACAAATTTCTATATATATGTCTTACTAAGAAAAAACTTTTTATAACTAGACTTATATCTCTTATAATTAGACTTTTATACTTATACCAGTTAAAATATCAAATATATAGTTTACCAAGTAAATATTAAAAATACTACTAAATTTCTAGAATAAAAACAAAATTTTTTTTTGTTCTATATTGCTATTAATAATTAACAAAAAAAGTAACTAAACTAAATCAATTTCTTAGATTAAACTTTAATAAATATAATCCTATAAAAAAAATATACTACTTTACCAACTCAGAATTTCTACTATATAGATCCTCTGCCTGTATATTCTATCAAGATTTATTTATACAATATTATATCACACTTCCAAGTTTAAATCAATTTATTCTAATTGGCTAATTTTTACAATTTTATAAAATAAATTTTATTATAAAAAATTATATACAATCTTTAAATTCTAATATTTTGATAGTTTTTAACCAATTTTAATAATTTTATTACTAATAGAATCACAAGAACCTACTTTACAATTTTATTTAAAAGCTTAAAATAAATTTAGTTAATAAATTATTTTGTATTTTAAATTACAAAAAATAGTATACTCTACCCTTAAAATTAAGTGTTAGAGAAATAACTATCAGTAAAACGGAGTGAATCCTTTATTAAACGGTAACTAGAAAAAAATGTTCTATGTTTGGTAATTAAATATCACAATTTAATTATCTTTGGCTTTATCTTGCCTTTCCGTATTTTCGACAATCTCTCAATCTTTTCTTCTTTCTTCAATTTTTTCTTTTCATTAATAAAGATATGATAATCATCATCATCAGCTCCATGTTGTAAATCTGACTTGCCTACAACAACAGTTCCAACTTCTATTTATCCAAAAAAAAAAAAAATGAGCACGAAAAATGACCAAAATATTTTCGCAATTTAAGAACAAGAAACCACCTTCTTTTTTCAATGTACAATCTTTTGCAAAATGATCGACTTTTCCGCAAAATCTGCATGCCCCACCATTAGGGTATAAACCTTTTTCATTCTTTGGGCATTGACCGGAAAGATGACCTTGCTCGTTGCATACAAAGCACTTAGCATATTTATATTTATCTCCTACATATATCAGGCACGTAAAATTTATAAATTAAAAATAATTTATACTTTAGTTAATTTCCAAATAAACAAACCTAATTTGACGGATTTTTTACAACTTTTTGAAGTATGTTCAGCTGATCCGCAAGTAAAACAAATGCCTATTCCTTGTTCTTTTGCTGTCGGGCAATCTCTTACACTGTGACCTACTTGTCTGCATCCAAAGCAAATCTATATACAATAAAGGTTAAGTATATTTAGATATAAACATAAGCAATTATAAATCTAGCGATTTACAGACAGTTGTATTCAGTCGTCCTTTGATTCTCCTTAGCCTGCGTTTTTCAGAACTTTTAACTCTTATCTCAGGACCTAAAGGAATAACAAATTACATTATTTATTAATAGATTAAAACTTCAAAGAGCAATGATATTTATTATTTTCGCACTTTTTTCGATTTTCTTTTTATCGCATTTTTTAGCAAGATTTTCAAAACCAGCAGCCTCTTCATATTTCTTTTTCTCAAGTTTAGTATATCTCGTCATTACACAGTCTTTAAAAGTATTGTAGGTAGATGAAAACCAATCCTATCTAGATTTGAATTTGTTAATTTCCGGAATTTTCTCCGAATACATATGCGAGTTCTGCGGTTTAAAATTTTTTTATACTACCCATTTTTTCCACAAGAACGAATTGACACTTGCGACATAGTTAAGACTTTTAATAGTGTCCTAGGTACTTTTAGTGGGTTCTTTATTTTACTTGGAGCTTATCACTAAATAGAGAATCATTGGATAATGGCTGATGTCAATTTTGCTCTTACGGATCCTTCTAAAAAGTAGTGTTTCAACGTCATAAGTCCTTAATTATAGATCATTTCTAAAAATTTATTTCACATATTAAATTTAGAGGTTTTTGGCGAAGGCATACGTCCACTTTGCCTGGAGGGTAGGCAAATACACATTGATTTTTTTTTTTTTTTTTTTTAGTTGATCTTAAATTATTAAATATAATTAGTGTCAAGCCTGTGGAATCAAAAACAGGGGCAACGAGACTAGTAATCGGGGCTCAATACTCTTATGGAGAAATGTCAGCTGCGAATACTGTTGAAGTTATAGGGTAAGGAAAAAAAAAAAAAGCAAAGAATAATTTTATTTATCATTCTGGTGATTGTCTATCTTATCGAAATTAATTTACAAAGAAATGCGCAGACACATTCTTCCAATCAAGCAACTCGTGATTCGCTTAATAAAGATCCTTCTTCAGATCCATCTGTCAATTTCTCAAGCTTTATGTCAGATACAAATGATGAATGGAATGACAAATTGGATAATGAAGAATTACCAATTGATAAATTAAAAATTCAAAGTCAACCAAAAAGTTCTCAACCAAAAAAAGAAAAGGTACCAGAACTATTCAGTACGCAATCGATTTCAGTTGAGAAAAATGTCGGTATAAAAGCTGAAATTGCTGGATTAGTTCAAGGTATATAAAATAAAATTTTTATTAATTGATCCATACATTTAACATTTTCCCCTTTTATTCTTTATATTGCTGAAAAAATATTATAGATCCTATGAATTCGATAAACTCGTTGAAATTGCCCGTTACCAACACTAACCAAAATCCGCGTATAAATAAATTTAAGGATGTTTTACAAAGTCCTAATGTCGACTTGAGTATGTTAATAACTTTATATAATTTTCTGAGTTACAAATTTCTTGAGAGAACAATAAAATTCTAATTACATGATTTTGATTGAATTAGCTGTACTCAGACAACTTAGTTGGAAAGGTATACCAGATGAACTAAGACCTATGGCATGGCAATTGCTTCTCGTAGGTTGATTAATGTATTTTCTATAATTCGAAAACTTTAAATAGTAAATAGTTTATAACATGAACCTTCTGCCATAGGGTTATCTTCCATGTAATTCCGATCGTCGTGTAGCTACTTTAGCACGTAAGCGCAAAGAATATGAAGATAGCGTCTCCCAAGCTTATGCAAGGGGAGTTGCTGGGTTGGATCAGACCATATGGCATCAGGTTTGGAAACCAGATAAAATGAAATAGTGCACGTAACATGGGTGCACAGTTTTTGATTATAGTCATTTTTTTCTTTGTGTTATAGATTCACATTGATGTTCCTCGAACTAATCCTGGTATTGCACTTTACCAATATGAGACAACACAACAGGTTAGTTAATATTACTGGAAATTTTCAAAACAAACTCATTATCACTAATAATCTTAACATTCTAGTCCCTGGAACGCATTTTATACGTTTGGGCAATTCGACATCCCGCTAGTGGGTATGTTCAAGGAATCAATGACCTTGTCACTCCCTTTTTCCAAGTCTTCCTATCTGCTTACATAGGTTGCGTGCGATTTTCATTTTGTGAAGAAACTTGCTTTCTTGTTTTGGTATATTGTCTTACTGAATTTGGCGGTGCTCTTATTATAGACAACGATCCAGAAATATATGATCCAAGTTTACTTCCAAAAGAAGTATTAAATGTTATTGAAGCAGATAGTTTTTGGTGCCTATCCAAATTACTCGATGGCATTCAAGTATGTGATTATTTAAGTATTTAATATTATTACATAAAATGCTTATTTGGTATATATCGTATTACTTAGGATAACTATACGTTTGCCCAACCGGGGATACAGAGGCAAATAAGTACGTTAAAGGATTTGATAAATCGAATAGATGGTATTTATAAATGATTTAAAGATGCGTATTCAATACATAATTTAGATATATGAATTATATTTATTATCTTTATGAAAATCCCTACAGAGCCATTAGCAACACATCTTCGGGAGGAAGGCTTAGAATTCATTCAGTTTGCTTTTCGATGGATGAATTGTTTGTTAATGCGAGAGATGTCTCTTAAAAATACTATTCGGATGTGGGATACTTATTTGGTATAGATATTATTATAGATATGTGTGCAGTTGATATAAAATCTTTAATTCTAAACTTGTTCATTACGCAAACAATTTTATAAAGGCCGAAGACTCTGATGGTTTTTCAGAATTCCATCTCTATGTATGTGCGGCGTTTTTGGTTAAATGGTCGGATAAAATAAGATCAATGGATTTCCAGGTAAATTTAACACTTTTCTTTATATAATTTTATTCGCAAAATATATTGAACTATAAATTTATTAATTTGGCTAATTAAATGTAGGGAATTATGATGTTTCTACAATCGTTGCCAACTTCTAATTGGAACTACGAAGATATTGAACTTTTATTATCTGAAGCTTATATGTGGAAAAGTTTATTTCATAATGCTCCTAATCATTTGTCTAGAGCATAACCAGTAATCTTTTTTTGTTTGCTACATTTTTTTTTTTTCGTAGTGTATGAAATATACAAATTGTACAAATTATTGATGAAATATACCTTTATAATGATAATTAGAAATATAAGAAAAATGTACAGTAATATTTTGATTGTATAGAATTTACATATAAATATTTATAAGACATTAGAAGATTTGTTTTTTGGTAATGGTTTATTTATTGGGGTATCTATCATCGGTTTAATTACAAACATAGTACAGGTAATATAGCAATATCATTAATCAAGATTTTTTATAATAAAATTTTTTTAGATCTACAGTACATTCACATTAAACGATCATAAAAACATCGCCTTTAATTTCTTTCGTAATATCTACCATTTTTAAATTCAATAAAGATGTTTAATAAAAACTAGGGATGGCAAATGATTTAAAACGCTTGTTTTAAAACAATATAAAACTGATTTTAAAACAAACATCATATGATAGTTAGTTTTTGCCAAAAAGTATACTAAATATTGTTTCAAAGCATATATAATAAACTGAGTCTCAAACTCTATTTATACAAATTTATTAATAACGATAAGTATGCTTGCTAAACTTGTTAAACCAAAGCACGTTATTACTGTTACTATTTATTAATACATAAATTATCGCTATTTATTAAATATATAATATTTATTTATTTCATTGATTATTTATTATTTTATTAACTTTTTATACAATTAATAACACCTGATTCATACTAAGTTTTTAAGCAAAAACTTGCGCAAGCATTCTCTTCAGATAAATGGTTTTGTATAGAGTTAATCATATTCTTTGCTTCAGAAAATATTTTTTTACTAGAAATGCTGGTTACTTGTATGATTAGATAATCTCATGTTATTTTTGCAAGCTTGAAATAATGTATATTAGCTAATTGTATTTTTCAAAAATCTAAAGAATTACAATTCTATTTAATAGCTTTAAAATATTCTTCAAGAATACTGAGAGTATTGTTGTTTGATTTTTATTGTGATAACTCCTAAATAATTTCGTGAAAAATCATTGATATCTTTAGTATGAAATAAACAAGTTTTTATATTTGAATATTATACATAAATATTATATAAAATTTCATATATGATTAGTATTGTTTTATTATTGAATGATGATAATTTTATATTTAAATTTAATACAATGAATATATTACAACAAGCCTAAAAAACAGACTAATAATTATCAAGTTTTTTGTATAATTGTTGTGTAATTTAACTTTTTATTTGAATTTTATTGTTTAATATATTATGTTAATTATTTAAGATAGTTAGAAATAATCAAATATAAATCTTTTATTATTAAATAGATAGATAATAATAAGATTAGTATTGCTCTAGCTATTAGCTTAAGTAATATAATAATTAACTAAATAAGATAAGTAAATTAAATTTTATAAACACATCAACTCTTCCCGTCGATCCTCTGACCACTTTTTTCCGAAAAGAAAACCCGACCTGCGAAAACACTTTT
>CAJVPM010002071.1:0-10587 GCA_910592325.1 Scutellospora calospora | reverse complement strand
ACTCGCAGTGAGCTGAGTTATCTTTATTGAGGAAAAAGGCACCCCCGTTATATAGATAAATTTACATAAATGAAAATAAGAGAAATACAAAATATAAGTACTATCCTATAGGTAAATATTATCTATCCTATAATTATTATACTAAATATCTGTCCTTCGTTGTTATAGTTTTTATCTATTCTATACTAACGATCTTTTCGATTTTGTAGATCGGTACCAGGGCTTAAACGACCATAGTAATTTGCCGGCCATGCATAAGTTTCGTTCTTGATCTATAATAGATATAAAATTTAATTGGCTAAAATAACAAGTCAATGCGCGATTAGCGTTATGAATAACAAAAGTTGTTAATTTATATACGTACGTACTAATTTTGATGAATCAAAAAAGACACCTTAAACAATAACCGTGACGCAGTAAATGGCCGGCAAATTAATATAGTCGTTTAAGCCCTGATCAGTACTGTTACTATTGTTTTTGGGAGAGCGTTATACAATTAGCGCCGGGTTTTAGCTCCAATAGTTAACTTGGGTGATTTTTATTAACGAATTTTATAGGGTTTAATCGTTGTATATCGACTATGTTCACGTGGGGTTACGGAAATCAATTACGGTCAACTCTCATTATATCGACATAGTCGGTATATTGAGAGTATCAGGTTACATATCCATATATGTTTAAATTAAATTGCAGATCATTGATTTTATAAAAGTGCGATATAACAAGAATCATGTGCTAACTGCTATCACGGGATGCAGATCAGTGTCGGTATATGTCGATATATCGCGAGTGAATGAAAGTAAAATGAATTTAATTGTGTTTATGTTTTTATATTACTATAGTTTTCTAATTCTATACTGATATCTAATATAAATAAATTGTGCTAATTATGAGCTAATTATTTTGAATGATAATAGTCTTAATTAGTTTTTTTTCCAACTTATTTTATCTCGATATTGGACTTAGATTACATTCGTCCAATTCAGTTCAATTATTGAATTAAAGAGTATTAGATGTTAGACATGATCTAATACATATCATATATGTATATTGTAATTTTGATATAAACTTCAATATGTTTATGCGAGTAGTTTCACTTAGAGATAGTACCCGTATAAGAGTCACTTAGGCAATGTGTATAAGATCCGTTAACCAGGTCAACCTACTGCTATACACTTGGATAACCCGAATTAATTAGCAAAAATAAATATTTATTAGACTAGCTAGTTGATTCTATGAAGAAACGGTTTAACAATTTTAACAAACTCAGCTTCAAAAAGCACTATACAAATCAATTATTTTATAAATGTAATAATTATTAGATCATTTCTCTATGCATTGCTAAGCTAATTCAATATCGTATTCAGAAGTTCCAGAAGCAAATTCTGGCTTAATCCATGATTAATCTCAATTGCAAGTTTGATATTAGAATCACATCCATCAAAGGTCTTTGGTTGATATTTCAGTTATCATAATACCAAAGCTACAAATATCAACTGTTTGTGTAAATTCATATAACTTCTGGAGAAATATAAAACATAACACTAGGGTGTTCAACATTCTAATAAATTAAAAAATAGTTAAGATACTATACTTTCTGATTTTTTAAAAGTTGATTTCACATGTAAATTTATATATGAATTTGCACTGATTTAGGTACATTTTTTTTACTCATCTAACAGGTAAAATTGCATTGTATTTTTTTTTTTAAACTATAGCTCTAGACTAGCTTTATACTGTAATAGAACTATTTTTGCAATAATTGATGTTAATTTTTTATAAAACTTTTTTAAAAGTTATTACAAAACCAGCTCTATTACAGTGTAGAGAGCTATATTTTAAAAAAAAATTCAATACAATTTTGTCTGGTAGGTAGGTAAAAAAAAATACTTAAATAAGTGCGAATTTATATATAAATCTATATGTGAAATCAACCTTTAAAAGATCTAAAATATAGTACTCTAACTATTTGATTTTATAATAAATGTTTATAAAGGATTCAGATTGAATGATAATAGTTATTAAGGTATTTAGTTGGTATACAATTTATAAGGATGTTATTTATTACTTCATTTATGACTTATCAGAATTCTCTCTAAAAATTATTAATTTAGCTGTTATATTTATATATTATAGTCTGAACAAGATCTGTGGTCTCAAACCAAGATTTGTAGTATTTAAAAAAATTTATTTCTTAATAGTTATACAAGTAGTTTTAATATATATGTGTTTGTGATTTCCTAATTAACTTAAAAAAAATTTTTAAACCGATTAAAATTTTAAAATAATAAAAAAATGCATATAAGAAAAGAAAACTTACAAAAAAAATTTTAAAATAGTTAAATTTAAAATAATAAAAATGCATATAAGAAAAGAAAACTTAAAAAAATTTTTTTTAAAAAATCATAATAATTAAAAATGTATATAAAAAAAGAAAACATACAAAAAAAATAAAAATAAAAAATGCATAAAAAAAATACATAAAAAAAAAAAAAAAAAAATTTAATTTAAAATAAAATCTTAATTAAACTTAAAATAAAATCTTAATTAAACCTTAAAAAAAAATTATAATAAAATTTTTAATCATTCATATTATAAATTTTTTGCTGAATTACATAAAGAAGTTTTTTCTCATTATCATTAATTTTTAAAATAGAATTTTCATTTACAAATTGTAAGAGATTATCTATGCTATCAATAGCATTTTTAACTGCAATTTGTTCTTTTTCATTTACTTCATCATGAATTATATTAATAATTTCTTCATTAGTTAAATCAACATTTCCAGATATATTATCAATATTAATATACTCATCTACATTGAGTATATTATCATATGGTAGTTTATTCATTAAATCTTGAATTTCTTCTTCAGTTTTTTGAGTATCGATTGTTAAATCATCAGTAATAGTGCTATCTGATGATGGTGTTGATGGTACTGATATACTATCAAACATTGAAGGTAACAGTATCTCAGTTTTTTTCCAGCAGTTAATAATTGTTTCACAAGAAACCTTGTTCCAAGCTTCAACTAACCAATCAATTGCTATTTTAATATTTATTTCTTTAGATGATTCTTTAGTAATATATATCTTGTTAAACTCATTTAGCTGGAATTGCAAAAGACATCTACAATATTGTGCCTATAAATAAATTATAATAATAATTAAAATCTAATTAAATAAAAAATTATTTATTATTGATCTTTTTAAAAATTAAAGTAAATTTAAATAAACCTAATATAAATTTGAAGAAAATTTTAGACTGAACCTATAATTTATTCAAAATAAGCTTATATGAATTTATAGTAAATTCATAATAGGTTTAAATAAACCAAAATAAGCTTATTTGAACCTAACTACATAGTTTCAGGATATACTAATCTGAAGCCATTTTTAGATTTTTAAAAAAATTTCTGAAACTCTGAAACTTAAAACCTTTTAACACCTATAATTGGGTATTATTCATCATATAACAAGCAGTAAAAAATTGGTTCCTAAAGGTTATGATATAAATATGTAATAAACAGGTATTTAAATACGAATGTGATCGAGCAAAAATGTTTTAGCAAATATAAAAAATTTGACAATATTAATATGCTGCACAAAATAAATACATATATTGTATAATTGGATCCATATCATTTCACTAACAATTATTTCATCGTTAGCTCATTTAGCTAACATCACGCCAAGTGACAATTTACTAAAAATATATATCTAAAACTAATAAAACCCTAACCTTAAACTATGTGATGTCAGCTAACTGAACTTTTGGTGAAATGACTGTCAGTAAAGTGAGCAGCACTAGTATAATTAGAGTTTCAGATGAGAGTTTTAAGTTTCAGAAGAGGTTTCATATTTTGGGAGAGGTTTCGAGTTTCAGAAGAGATTTTAGGTTTCAGGAAAGGTTTATAAAAGTATAATCCAAAACCTGAACCTTTCAGATTTTAGCAAAAATCAACAAAATAAACATATTTATTTACTATATTGTCACAAATAATGATGTGCTATTTATATGATATCCAGATTTTTTTAGCGTATAGTACATACAGTATGTACAGTACATATAGTACGTATAGTATGTATAGCATATGCAATATATATAGTACATATATGATATATAAATTATCTATATGCAAAATTTCACAAGGAATAATTTTACTTAGAATACAAAAGGCGGTTTCATAAGGAAGCTTTTGAGATATGAATGGTTTTATAATTTGTTCTAGAATATTCTAAAATTTTTTTTGTGTACTGTACTATACACGGCACATCACTAGTTATAAAACAATATCCATGGTCATTATTTTGAATAATTCTGTAGTATAAATTAAGTTTAATTTAAACTAAAATTCAAAATCATATCTATAAGCATTATTTCGAATAATACTATAGTCTAAATTAAGTTTAATTTAAACTAAAATTCAAAATCACACTCATAAGTATTTATTTTTGTGACTATGTATATAGTAAATATTTGAATATGTATAAAAATTATGATTACCTTAAATGAATGGATAACACCCGCATCTAGGAGTTATAGGTGAGCAGTTGTGTAGGCTGATAATGTATGCAGTGTAATGTTAGATAAATCTGATGATTTTAAACTACTTTCACTAACATGTGGGGATGCTTTATCATATAAGAGAATAATAAACTTGTTTTGGGCTTCCATATGAGAATTTAGGGCAGTTAGAAAGCAGTTCCAAATCTCAATATTCATTCATGCAGCTTTATTACTATAATAATCAACTAGTAGATCTTTTATGTTTATGTTTAATAAAGCTCTTAGGTTTTTCGATTAGTAAATGATTAGAGGCTTAAGTTTATCAGTACCTGTTAATATTAAAATTAAATTAAATATATATTTCAATTAATTAAATTATATAATTATAATTATTTGATATAAAGGATATGAGATATATATTATTAACTATGAGAGTATTATAATGAATCTGGATATCTTATGATATTGTGATCAGACAAAGCTTACACCATTTGATTCTTTTTACTGAGAGAAATCAGATAGTGTAAATCATGATCATAGAATCACTTTATATCTTGATTTATTATTATATTTCAAACTATATACATAGTTGGAAATAGAATTAATTTCGTAAATTAGTATAGTTAAAGCATATACTGTATTTTTTATCATATTATTATGAACTATAATACTGCAGTACCATAATATATATTATAGTCAAAATGCTGTAATTTTAAAAATCATACTATACAGCCTCTCAAAAATTCTACGCAGCCTGTGCAGTAGCCTATTCCTAATTATAGCTGTGTTACAAAACAAATAGGTGAAAAAATTAAGTAATACAGTCAAAGAAAATATGACTTAGATCTTCAATTTTATTATTTATTATTTATTAATTTTAGCCTACAAAAAATTCATACGTATTAAATATAATTATCTAATATGTATCTTGTATATTACTGTTAAGGGCAAATATAATAAATAATAAATAATAAATTAAAAGCTAAAAGTTTTATCTTGACACTAATCAAATATTGTTGCAACACAATTTTAGCCAATTACAGCTTCAGCCAATCTTAGCTTTAGTTAATCTTAGCTTTGGTCAAACTTGGCTTCGGCTTCAGTCAAGCTCAGTTTTGAGCCTTGGGCCAATCTCTGCCTTAGCTAATCTCAAATTTAACTAATTTCAGTTTTAGCTAATCTCTGCTTTAATTATAGTAAGTATTTATTTTTATGTATTGCCATATATATAACAAAAATTTCAAAGATTTATAACCAAATATTCAAATAATCATTCTAGTTAACAAGCTTTTTGCCTCAATACTTTTTTTATATTAGCTATAAAAATCTATAACTATCAAAATAAATAAAATGTACTTCTTAGAATCTATTTAAGTAGATTCTATACGTATTTAGCAAGATTCTATTTTAACACACAATATAAGTATATAATAATTGCAATATTACAGCATTATAAGTAGAGTTGGTGATGCAATTATATTTCTAGTGATGCTCCACTGGTAGCTGCGAAACTTTCTAGTGCATAGCATGCTATTAGGGTGTACCACTAATATTATATAGCTAGTAGTGATAGGCAAATTGCGATTTTTTAAAATATTTCGCATAGGATGCAGCTTATATATATAATCTGTGTGTGATGCATAAGATAGAGATTACGTACTCTTATGGGTTTCTTAAAATTTTGTTAATGTGGACTAGCTAGTCTGAATTAGAAAACATACTATTAAAAATCACACGCAGGATCTAAAAAATCATATGCATTTTGCATGCATAATCTATCCATGATTCATGTAGATCCTATGCATGTCTATCACTAATAGCTAGCTAGCAGCTACATACATACCTATGTATATTTATTTTACTTCCAGGGATATAAAATCACATCTACTACTAAAGATGCTTGACAAACCTATTTTTGAATTGATAAAATGTTTCATCAAATAATGATCCTAATGAAACTGTTAACAATTGACGAAACTGTTGATGATTGATGAAACTGCTGATAATTGATGAAACTATTGACAAAACTGTTATTAATTATAAAAAACAAAATATTACACTATAAAAAGATGATATATAGCTTTATTTATTACCTTTATAAACTTTTATGACATGTTTTCCTAAGTGCTAAAGGTAAAGTATTTTTTTGTGTCAGCAGGTAAGATCTATTGGATATCTTCGAGTAATCGACATCTTTATCAGGTAATATCAGATATATTTCATAAAAAAGAAAAAATAACAGATGAAAAAAATAGAAATGGGTAGATATGATAATACAAACAAAAATATTAACCTCGCATAGGTCAATTTATTTCATTATGAAAGAAAAGAATGATTTTTTATGCTTAATTAATCATCATGGATTTCATCGTGAGTTTTGTCATTCATCATAGGTTTCGTCATTCATTAAATTGTCATTCAGAAATTGCTTGATGAATAGTTTTGTCATTCGTCAATAACGAAAGTTTTGTCATTCATCAGGTATCTTTATCTACTACACATTATCTGCCCCAAACTTATGTTTTGAATGATTTTATAATTTTCTTTAGCTTTTAACTCAGCACACTCATATTTTGTTGTTCATTCAATGTCTACATCAGGAACTTTCAAATTAGTTTAATTATTGCTTAGCAACACTATTTCAGTTAGGCTGTTTTAAATTTAAAAGTTCATTTCACGTTCTCTATCACTAGAGCACCTTAATATTAAGGCTTAGTAATAGGTATGCGCAGGATCTGCGCGGGATCACATACAAATTATGCGTATAAAATATGCATGATTTTTTGGATTCTGCACAAGATTTTTAATATGATCCCCAATTTAGGCTAGTTGGTCGCATTAACATAATTTTATAACTTATAATGTAATCTTATCCTGCATATAATGCACAGATTACGCGCATAACCCGCATCTCATGCAGGATATTTTGGAAAACCGTAATTTGCCTATCACTATTAAAGCTACTTGAATTTGAATTTTTGATTAACATTACTTTTAGAACTCTTGGGGGAGAGAGGGGGAAGGAGATAAAATAAAACGAACATATAGAATGAACAAATATGAAATAATTTAATTGGTTGATGTAAATAGAGAGATTAGTGAGAGTTATCTAGCATTTTGATTTCTTAGGAGGAGCCTTCAGCTGAGGGGAAGTGATATTAACTGAAGAATCAAATTCGAATAGTATAAACAAACTAATAGAATGAGAATAAAAATATAAATAAATCAAAAACCCTCCCAAGTATAAATAAACTCAAATCAGGTACAATTTAAACCTAATTTGGGTCTGTTTAATTCCCCTCCCCTTAAAGCAAATATGAAAAAGGAACATTTAATGGGTCTTTAAATTCAAATAGCCTTATCTTAATGTAATGAGTTACTATTAGTTATGGGCAAATTACAGTTTTACAAAATATCCTACGCGGGATATAGTTATATGCATAATCTGTGTATAATGCGCGAAATAGGATTATATTATAGGTTTCATAAAATTATGTTAATGCAGGCCAGCTAGCCTGAATTGGGAATTATATTAAAAATCCTGCGCATTTTATGTACATGATCCATATATGATCTTTCGCAGATCCCATGAAGACTTATTACTAGTTACTATTAAATTATAGCTAAAATTAATTCTATTCTTCAGAAGTCTACTGAATGTTCTGTCTGTTTTTCTAATCTGAAATAAACTTAATCATAATTGGCTCACTACTCCTGTACTATATCTGTGCTAGCATACGAGCTAGTACACCATATTGGTACTCTATTAGTATTGCCAAGTACCTGTACTACCAACTCTAAATAATATTTATGACAATTCTACTATAGTAAAATACTATAATACTGGAATTTAGTAATTCTATTACCAACTATAGTTTCTATATAAAAAAATTATTATATCAAACTTGGATATCTGAATCAGACAAAATTTAACCTATTCAATTCTTCTCATTGAAAAGAATTAAATAATATAAATTTATCTAATTCTGATTACAGAATTATAAAATAACTTTAATTTATTATAATACTTTACTAAGATTAAAATTTATAATACATACCTGTAACATTAGTACAAAACAAAATTGATATTCTTTGTTTATTTTTTTTAAAACCAGGAATGGCTTTTTTTGCCAAACTTCTTGATAGTTCCATCTTCCAATAGAGCCCTGTTTCATCACAGTTATAAATGTTTTCCAAAGACCAGAAATTTAATATATTTTGCAATTGTATGCGATATTCAGGTAGGTTTTCTAGAGGGGTACTACTAGCTTCACTATGCCATTTATATTCATGAAGCCCAATTCGTCTTTTAAAGTTAGAGGCCCAACTATCTGAGGCTTTAAAATTAGAGATTTCCAAGAGCTTTGCAAATTCTTGTGCTTGCAATATTAATGTGTAACCTGAAATAATTAGATTTGCTTCCAAAGCTTGATAAACCCATATTGCTAAAGCCTTTTCAAGTTCAGGAAACTTGGGAATTCGATTTCTCTAAACCTGTGCTTCATAGCTATTTGGGTCTAAATTAACCCAATATTCAGTTTCTTTTAAGATATCTCAAACAGAATTTTTACTAATTGAATAATATATGGCTAATTTATCATTAGTTAATTGAGGATTATTTAGTTTCATTAAGCAAAGTTCTTTTTTTTGGTAACCTTTTAATGTAGATTTTTTTTTTGGCATATTTTTACTTAATTTTAACTTAGATTGTAAGGATTGTGAGGAGTTTAATAATGAAGAACTTAATTTTTTTGATTTCATATTTAAATTTAATGCGTAAATTAAACATAAATTTATATATTTTATTTGTATATAAATTTATTTATATAGATTATATAATATATATATATAATATGTAAGATAATTATATATATATATATATTATGTAAGAAATTTGAAATTTATTTTCTAAATTTAAAAATATTGTTACAAATAAATAATAAATTATCTAATCTAATACTAACACTAAATATATTTATTATTATATAATAAGTATTAAGTAATATACAAAAGTATAATTTTAATCTTAATTTAGATTATATATTATTTTTCTTTTTAATAGTAAATATAGGTTGCTTAACAGGTGATATATGCTAAATAGATAATAAATTATAAAATTTATGTAGATATTTGCTAAAAAAAATAAAAATAAATCTATTATTAGATATTCTAATAATAGTGTATTTGGCTTTAAATTTAATTTGCTTGACAATCTGAGCTTCTTTAGAATTTAGGTTAGCATATTAAATTCAAATACGTACTTATTTATTTTGTTTGATATAGTTTAGTTTAAGAGTACAATATGTAATTCTAATATAGAACAAAGAACTTTAATTTGAACTTTATTTAAAACTAGTTTAAACTACATATTTAATAAGTTTTTAGATTAACAAGTTTTTGTTATATAATCGAATTCTTATATAATTTCATATATATATATAAGTGTTGTATATTATTTATTAATTTAGAATCAATATATTGTTAATCAATAAATAATACGTATGTATTTTATTTTGAAATCTTTAAATACTGAATAATTCATTTTGCATATTAACAATTATTAATATAATATATATTTTATATTAATTACTTATATAGATCGTTTGTTAGAAAAATTACTATTTGAAAGAAGTATATATATCGAAGGTTCTATATTTTTAATCATTTTTTAATATATTGACATATATCGACAGTTATATATTTATAGTTACACATTAATCACTCTTGATGTATCGACTTATATCGACAGTTACACATTTATAGTTACACATTAATCACTCTTGATATATCAACTTATATCGACAGTTACACATTTATAGTTACACATTAATCACTCTTGATATATCGACTTATATCGACAGTTACACATTTATAGTTACACATTAATCACTCTTGATATATCGACTTATATCGATAGTGCCACCGGGGAATTACGGCGAGTCAGTCGCTTGACTATCAAGAACCTTGCGTAATCTATGAATGGCTTAGTCGAAAGAGGGCATTTAGATTTGGGCGATGGTTTGGGTTCGTAGGTGAGTACTCTCTTAATCTTCTTGGTGATTATGCCTTGGGGTGTTA
>CAJVPM010002070.1:0-10591 GCA_910592325.1 Scutellospora calospora | reverse complement strand
AGGTTCTACACTAGTTGCGATACCTGAAATCTATTTGAAGATTCCCTATTTAAACCCTTTGGCCCTATGACTTACCCGTTTCTATCTATTTATACCAATTTAGCCTAACTCTGTGCTATTTCTTCAGAAAGACACCCGATCTGACATATATCCACAAACTTTATAATTCGAAGTCTAGGCCTATCTCAGGTACCTCTTCACTAACTTCCAAATCAATGAGTGCTATAGTACTCAACTATGCTACACTATATCCCAATCTAGCTTGCATATACTCTTGTTCGATGTTCGTACAAACCCGGTTCCTACTGTGGTCTTCCACCAAGTTAGTCATCTGTACCTCTAGATATCACACGAAATAGATTCTCCCAAATCTGTTACTTGGTGTTGCCTGCTTTGCCATTGGATATCACATGAGACAGATCCTCCCAAATCCAGTTAGCTGCTAAGCCAAGTTGGTGTTGCTATACGACCTCGTGTAATAGACTTACTCGTACCTGTTTTGTCAATCCTTCTATACTTAGGACTTACTTACATCTATTTTGCTGATCTTTTCATACACAAATTTCCTTTTCCAAATCAGACGTTAACTGGTATGACTATCGAAATCCGTACTACTTCATCTAACTCAGGATTTCTACCATGCAGGTCCCCTGCTCGTAGATTCTATCAAGATTTATTTATGTAATGTTACACCTCGCAAATGCCTCATCACACTTCCAATACCCGATTAGTATTGGTGCAACGTAATTTACAAGGTTATATCCCCAGAAACGAGCAGAGTTTACCATAAGTTGGATACAGATATCTAGGTAATTATTCAATTCTGTATACAGTGAGATTTGAACCCTAGACCTCTTGCATGGCGGTTCGACAACCTAACCACTACACTAAGATCGCCAGATCTTGCTAAATCTGTTTCTCAAATGAAGTAATTCATAATTATTAGTATCTGCTATTATTCTTACTAGTATTTGGTTCATAAAAAGCAGACACCAAATCTTATTTAATTTTTTTTTATCAACTATATCTATTTTGAAGTTAACTTCTACTCTTGTTTTATCATATATACTCTTAATTATCTCTATATGCTCCACTCTTCCCAAAAATTGAACTATCTCAAAAACTTATATTCTTTTTGCTTAACTCAGTAGATCCTAGACTATTAACTTATTTTTATCTTCAATTATATTTTTCTTTTTTCTTTTTATTAGAACCTCTTCTAATTCTGTATTTGCCTATTTATTTCTCTTCTTTTTACTTTCTTGGTTTAAAATTTCTACTTCATTGTTTGCTAAAATATAGATATTTTCATCTTCCTCAATATTTTCTTTGAAGATTAGTTTAGCCTGCTTATATTCTTTCTTTTTGTTTTCTAGTTTCTTTTTTGCTTCTTTATAGCTTTTTAAGTAGTTGAATACAAGAATATACCAAAACTTACCTTGTTTAAACTTTTCAGATATCTTTTTAAGATATGTATTTTTCTTAACTGACTACCTTAATGATTTTTCTCTGTAGGTTGTATTATTTCTAAAGACTTAACAGCTACTATTTTAGCACTTATATTTTTTTTTCTTTCACATCTTTTTTTGTTTAGTACTCAAATACTTCTTTCTAAGAAAGAGTCAGATTCTACAAAAGTAAAATCTTTTTCTGATTCTTCTATAGTATCAAGGTATTGTTAGAGTTTGTCATGATTGCTTTTGTTTCTTGAATTTCTTTGACATCTTCTATTCAGAATTGATTTTCTTTTAATTTTTCTATTGCTAGCAAGTAGTCTTCTTCTGAAATCACTTCTAACTTTGTTATTCTGCTATCAATTTTTGACAAGTTAATTGAATCTAGTATTTCTATATTTGTTTTGTTTTTACTTTCTTAGATTATTAGTTCTTCTCTTTCTGCTATTATAATTTGAGTTTTTTGTTTTAATACAATTTTGACTTTATCGATTCCTTCTGTTATTACTACTCTCTCTATTACTTTTTTCTATTTTCTAGCTACTGTTATTATATTGCTATCTACTTCTAATATTTCTGTAATCATTTTATCTATATAATTCTCTAATCTCATTACTGCTATGCTTCCTTCTGCTATTATCTCCTTATCATACTCTTCAGTTACTATTCTTACTAATCTAGTTGCTTTTTCTATATTTTATATATTTTCTTTTATGAATATTCTTTATCTAATTTATTTATTTTACTCTACTCTTTGACTTTTCTGAATTTCTTAGTATATTATTTTGTGAACTTTCAGAAATTGTCTGGTTTTACTATAGTATATATCTTCTTAATTACTATCTATATATATGATATGTATTATCTTTATTATTATTCTACTTTGTTTATTGTGATTTAATATATAATTCTTATTCTATATATTGCTTTTCTAATTAGTCTATTTATATTCTGATTCTTGTATAACAAACAATTATAGAATTTTTAGAGTTTTTAATATTCCCAAAAATTTTTTAAAAATTTCAAAAATTATTTTGCCAAGAAGAGTTTTCTATGTTTTCTTTTTTCTTTTGTTTTTCTTTAGTTATTTTTGCTACTTGTTTAGTTATAACTTCTAGTTCTGAATCTTTTATCTTAGTAGACTTTACTATATCATATAAGCTATTTAATAAGTTTTCTATAGGCTATTCTTTTGCTCAAATTTTGGTAAAATTGATCTATGAAAAGAGTTTTTTCTAAGATGAATTTATTTATATAATATTATATTATATTTCTAATATTTAATTAATATTAGTACAATATAATTTATAGAATTGGACACTCTCTTCATAGATCATTTTTACCAAAATTCGAGCTAAAGAATAACCTATAGAAAACTTCTTAAATAGCTTATAAAACATAGTAAAATCTTCTAAGAAAAAAGATTCAAAACTCAAAAATACATATAATGAAATAGAAGAACAGAAGAAAAGTCTAAAGAAACTCAAAATATTAAAGAAGTTTAGACTTTAGAACAGATGTCAAAATATTTTTTTAGATTTTTGGGAATTCAAACAAACCCTGAGATGCAGATCATTTGATGTAGTATAACTACATATGAACTAAGGTAAACAAAACGCATTATAGGAAAATCTACGTGTCACATGTTGAATATTAGAAACAATACACGCAAAACCAAAACCAGATAGCTCACAGGTAATCAGAAAAAGTTACTGGGAATTACTGAAAAAAAGACGAGATCACTTTGAAAGAAAGTAGAATTGAAAAATATGTAGAACAGAGCCAAAGCAACAAGACTAGTGAGGATAGTAACAAAAGAATATGGCAAAGAAATAATTGCTGAAGGAAGCGATGCAGTAATAGGTCTTGAAGACTATATAGATAAAATGATTGTAGAAATTTTAGAAGTAGATAGTAATATAGTAATAGTAGCAAGAAAATGGAGGAAAGTAATAGAGAGAGTAGCAATAACAGAAGGAATTGATAGAGTTAAATTAGTACTAGGACAAGTAACTCAGAATACAATAGTAAGGAGAGATGATCTATTAGTGCTAGAAAGTGAGAGTAAATCAGATATAGAAATATTAGATCAAACAAATTTCCTAAAAACAGGTAACAGCACAGAAGAAAAACAAGTCCTATTAGAAAGACATCTTCTAGTGAAAGAAAAAGACAAAGAAGATAATAGTCTAATGAAAGATGTTAAAGAAATTCAAGAAAAAAAAAGCATTAAATCAAATCCAAACCTATACTCAGATACTACAGAAGAATCTGAAGAGGATATATTACTAGCAGAGTCAGACTCCTCTCTCAAAAAAAGTATCTGGGTACCAAGTAAAGACAGGTATGAAAGAAAAAAAATAATAAGAGCAAAAGTAGCAGCTATAAAAGTACTTGTAAATAATGCAAGTCAAAGAGAAAAGTCATTAAGATAGTCAATAGGCAGAAATATCCATCTTAAAAAAATATCCGAAAAATTTGAGCAAAGCAATCTGTGGTATACCTTAATTTTCGACTGTGAAAAAGGCTATGAAGAAGCGAAGAAGAAATTAGAAAACAAGAAAGAAGAGTATGAGCAAGCCAAACTAATTCGTGAAGAGAGCTCAGAAGAAGAAATAGCTATTCAACCCTCAGGTAGCCAAGATATAAAGATTAACTCTACAGATATAAAAGAAAAAAGAGAAGAACAGGTGAAAGCAGAATTAGAAAAAGTTCTAATAAAAAGGAAAAAGAAGATTCTAATCACCTTAGAGCAACCAAAAAGTACAAGTAATGAAAATATTAGAACTCAATGAGTCTATATAAACCCAAATGAAAACAGAGAAGAAAATATGATAACAGTTTGGGATCTACTAAACTAGGCTAAAAGAACTTAAGTTTTTGAGTTAGTTCAGTTTATAGGAAGAGTAGAATACATAGAAATGATTAAAAATGCAAAAGATAGAATATGAGCAGAGGTTGAATTTAAAGCAGGCACCTTTGATATAAAGAAAAAGAATGAAATTTGGTACCTGCTTTTTGCAAACCAGGTATTAGTAAGAGTAACAGCAGGTACTAACAATTTTGAATCACTGCATATAAGAAACAGGTTTAGCAAAAGGCTTCTAGATCTACCAGAGAATACAAACGAAGTATTACTTTGGAGATAAGTCAAGAAATCTGAAGCCAAGATATTGCACATCTTCCAAAATGCCAATAACAATAATAGGAGCAGTGCAATAATGTATTTCAAAAATTAAGAAGATATGATAAATATCTCTGAATTCTCAATATACTACTACAACAATAAGCTAAGATAGGCAATTACACAAAACTAAGAAGAAGAACCTTTAATGAACTAAAGATCTAAAGACTATGTAGAAAGTGAAGTAGTCACAAGAAGAAGTGAAAAAAGTTTAGAAAAAAGAAAAGAGATCAAGCAAGAACAAGAAAGTAAATGCTCAAAATTTGTATAAGAAAGAGCACAAAGAAGAGAGAGCTACTTGCAAGAAGACTTATTTAGTCAAGCTTTAAATGAACATAAAGAAAGTTGGAACAAGTATAGAAGAGCCTAGACTTATTCAAGTAATAGTGAGGAAGGAAGGCCTAAAAGAGAAAAGAGATGTAGCTCTCAAAAGAAATTAAGAAGTAACGAAAGGGGAGAAGAGAATAGACAAAACTCTTATACAAATTATAACAGATCTTTAGATCAGATAGCTCAATTAATGCAAAATTTAGAGGGAAGAATTAGAGATTTGGAGATAAAATCCCCAAATTGTTCCTAATTTTCGCACTAGTTGAATTAAAGAGACCCTTGTCCAAGTAAGAAGAAAAACTTGTACAATAACACAAGAAATATTTAGTCAAAAAACAAACTACAACAGACTTCAGTGTATTAAATATAGTAACACACAATATTAACAGTCTTAAAGCGAACAGTTATAAGCTAGATTTACTAATAGATTGGGCTTCAGTGAATAATATAGATATACTAGGAATTAATGAAATGAATATGTCAGAACAACAAGGAAATTTCTATGCAGCAAAAGAAGTAATTATATAGGTGTCTAGACTGAAGCATATAAAAATAAGTTAAAAGGCTCAGAAGTAGGTCTATTAGTTAATAAAGCATAGGAAAAATATATAGATTGAGTTTCAAAATATAGTAATTACTATATCGATATACTAATCTTTTTCAAAAAGTATAAATTATTAGTTATTAGCGTATATATATCACCAAATGATAAAAAAGAAAAGAAAAGAATCCAGCAGCAAGTAATTAGAAAAATAAGAGAATGCAAAAAAAATCAAATCAATGTTATAGTCATAAGAGACTTTAACAATATAAGATCGAAGGAGCTTGATTAAAGTAGAGAAGAGTCTGATAGAAAGCAATCACTCCCTCTTCTTAGATGGCTAGAGAGTTCAAGCTTTAAAGATGCATTTAGAGCAGTGCACCCATATAAAAAAGAATTTACATAGTCAAACAAATTAGTTAGTACAAGAATAGACTATATATAGGTCTCAAAGAAGCTTGGTTAATATGTGATAAGATGTGAGATAATAAAAGCAGAATATATTATAGGAAATGACCACAGAATTGTATTAGTGAGGATAGACACAGGTATACTACAAAAATCAAAATCTCGAGTAAGAGAAAAGCAGCTAAAAAAAAAGAAAAGAATTTTCAAACTAGACAAAGCACAAGAAGAGGATTAGGAAAGATATAGAGCAAAGTTAGATGAGAAACTAAAGAAAAAGCTAAAAATAGAGAATAATATAGCTGTAGTAGAAAAAAACTTTGCAAGCAAAAGTATTGATGAATTATGAGAGTAATCTCAAGCAGTATCTTAGAAAGTACATTTGCAAATCTGCTAAGTCAAAAAGTATTGACAAATGGAGCACCACTGAAGAAACTAAGAAGTAGTGACAAGGTATATAAAGATGTGAAATGCTTAGGCAGAATTTGCCATATGTGCTTCAAAAAATCAGAACAGAATATAGTTGAAAAAGAGCGTATTCAAGCAAATAATGAATTTAGCAGACTTAATAACGAGTACGAGATACAAAATAGAGAAGTTATATGAGAAGCAATGGATACAAAGAAGAGGAGAGGAACTTAAAGTATGGTAGAAGCTTCTCAGTACAAAAGTACAACAAGAAAGAAAGAAAGAAAGGATGTTAGATATAAATATGTATATAGATACTCGCTGTGAGACAATTCAAGATGAATTGAAATATATACTTAATAGTCTACTTAAGAGATTCACCAAAAAGATCAAGATTGATAGAGTGATGAAAGTCATAAGAAATGAGAAGGTATTGCTTACAGAAGAAAAGGAAGTTAAAAATAAAGTAAGAGTACACTTTATGAAACAGTTCTGAAAATAAATCACAAACCAAGACTCATCTTCTACGAGATAGATCAAGGCATATAGTACTATAAAGAAGTTAAACAGAAATATATATGATAGTCTGCTTAGCATAGTAACAGAAGAGGAATGGAGGAACACTCTCAGCAAAACTAAAAACAAGTCTGCACCAGAAGTTTCTGGTATTAGCTATCTACTAATCAAAAAAGTAGGAAAACTAGCACAAAAGGTTTTCATAATACTAGCAAATCAGTGTATAGCTACAGGTGATATTCCATTTAAATGGAAGTTAGGCCAACTATATCTAATTCCAAAAAATAAAAAGTGGAATCATGATCTATTAAATGTACAGCTAATTGTCTTACTAGAAGCTTTCCAAAAAACAGTAGTAAGAGTAATTAGTAAAAGATTGAACTAAATATTTGTAACGCATAAGGTACTAGAAGGCCCAAACTATGCAGACTTGTTAGGAGATAGCACAGCAAGTCCTATACATATTATGAACAATATCCTGGAAGATGCAAGACAAAAAAACAAAGAAGTTTGGGTGTTGTTCCAGGATATGAAGAAAGCTTTTGATTCAGTGAGTCTCGAAATGATGGAAAAAGTACTAAGAAAACTCAAGTTACCAGATTTGACAATAAGATTTCTTCTTAGCTTATATAACAAAAGGAAAATCAAAGTAATTACTGAGTACAGGCAAACTAATGAATTTGGAGCTGATTTGGCTAGACCTATCTTGTTTTTAATTAATGTTCAGATGGGCCTCTGTATACATTTGTATGTATTTTTTGAGAGAAATGAAGTTTGCAGTCTATACTTAATACTTGGTAATAAAACACTATTGTTTAAATAGACTAGCTAGCTGACTGAGGCTTTTTTCTACCAGATTGCTTTACATATTCTTGTTACCTCTTTCGTAATTATCAGTTCATTACATTCTTTTCTATCTTTTTCTGAAATCTAGACTTCAAGGTGTCTAATCGCTTCTTTTCTCTTTTTCACTCGTACTATTTCTTTAAATTTTTTTTTTTTTTTTTTTTTTTTTTTTTTTACTTTATACAAATGCCATCGGCTTAACTTTTATTAATTTCGTAAATTTCAGAGGTGATACATATTGTGAGAGTACAACTAGCCACACGTACAATTTTAGATTGTCTATTTTAAGTAGTCCACCCGAAGGTTCTACACTAGCTGCCATATCTGAAATCTCTTAGAAGATTCCCTATTTAAACTCTCTGGCCCTATCTCACTTACCGCAAGTATTACTCTTTATAGTTAACCCAAACCCCATGCTACTTCATATCAGGAGGTACCCAAGCTGACATTAGTCGCAACTTTACTATTATAGGCCTAGGTCTTATCTGAATAAGTCTCCTTCAATGTCCCCTAACAGATGGGTATCACAATACCCAACTATGCTACGCTATATCTCCATTCTAGCTTGCATATACCCTTATTTGATGTTCGCACAAATCTAGTTCTAGCCGTAGCCCTCCACTAGTTTAGACTTCTGTATCCTTCTGAATGTTTTATGAGAAGATCCTCCCAATCTAGTTAGCTACCAAGCCAAGTTGGTACTGCTATAACACCCAATATCACAGACTTACTCGCATCTACTCGATCTATATCTTCGTACTCAGAAATCTTTGTCGAATCAAGCGTTAACTGGCGTGACTGTTGAAATCTGTACTACTTCACCTAACTTGGGATTTCTATTATACAGGTTCTCTGCCTGTAGATCCTATCTCAATTTATTTGTGTAATACAACTCAAACATTCTGTTACACTTCCAATATTTGGACAATATTGGTGCAACGTGATTTACAGGGTTACAACTCCAGAAACAAACAGAGTTTACTGTAAGTTGAATACAAGGTTTGAGTAATTATTCAAAGTGTCGACAGAAGGATTTGAACCCCAAACCTATTGCATTGCGGTCTGACAACCTATCCACTACACTAGATCACCAGACCTTTTTTGTATTTATATTGATTAAATATATAAACTAAAGAAATTAAAATAAAAAGAAAAAAAATATTTTTCATTTTTTTTTATTATTTATAAAATCAAACAAATATTGTATTTATAATTATTATTTAACAATATATTCTAATAAATTTTTTTTTATCATTTTCCTCTTTAGCATTTTTATTTATCCATGTAGCAATTAATATATTTAAATATTTAGTTAATTTTCTTTTCTTTTTAATAGTTTTTTTTTATTTAATTTTCTTTTCTTTTTGAGGTTTGTTTTTGTTTTTTCTACAATTAATTCTTCTAATTCTTCATCTGAATCATCTTAAGATTCTTCTTCTGTTTCAATATTTTCTAATAGTTCATCTTCATTTAATTCTATCAAATTAATAATACCTTCTTTAATTTTTTTAATACTTTTTAATATTAATAATGATTTTAACTATTTTACTGTAACCATAATTAAAAACAAAAAAAAAATGAACTAAATATTTATTTTTTAATTTATAAAATATATATATTTATATTTTTTTTTTAAAAAAAAAATAAAGAATAAAAAAATTAATTTTCATAATCATTATCATCATTTTCATCATTATTGTTATCATCATATTCTTGTTCAATAGTCACAGTGAATTTATTACATTTATAATTGATTTTATAATTTATATTTTCTTTTAATAATATCTAGTCTTCATCAACCCAAGAATCAAGAAGTTTATTTAATTCTTGTTCAATATTATCTTAAACATTTTTATGTTTAATTTTATCAAATATTTCTTCCCAAATACATGTTTTGTTTATGAAAATTTGGATACTATAAATAATATTAATATATAGTATCAAAATAATCAAAGTTTTGAAATTTATTTTCACATTTTTTTGTTGACTATTGATAAAATCAGTTCCTTAAATATGAAAAACTAAAATAAAAATTAGATAATCAGATAATTTAGTGAAAATAAAAATATTTGCACTTCTCATATATAATTTTAGTCTTAAAGATATTTTTTAAATATTCTATAAATAAAGTATGTTTGCTTTGTAAATAAATAAAATGAAAAAAATATTTTTGATAATCTTGTTTTTTGTAACTATAATTTGTTCAAAAAAAACAATATAAATATTGATATAATCAAAATCTATTCTATAATTGTTATGTTTTTGATAAAGAAGAATTGATGATAAAAGAACTTTCTGATAATAAAATATATGAAATGTTAATAGTTGGATTAATGAAACTATTATTAACTACTGGTAAAACTATACCTTTACAACTACCATTTTCTTCTGATCAACTAAAACAATCAAATATTCTAATAGAAGATATTAAATATCCTGAGATTAATACTGTTGAAGAAACAATTGATCTTTATAGAGATGGTAAAGATATTGAATCAACAGTATATAGAAATTGGTTAGAATTAATTAATAATATTTATAATAAGATAAATATTAATAATCTTGCAGATAGAGGTTTATTAGATAATAATATAAGAAGTTTTACTTGGTTTAAAAATTTACTACCAAATTATCAAACTATAGTACAATTATTGAGACAAAGTCTTTATCTAAAAAGAAATTTAAACATGCTATATGATGTTAATGAATTTGATTATGAACCAATAGAAGATGTTATATATAATTCAGATAAACTTCAATCTGTTAATCAATATAATAATATAGTTCTTAATTTAAATCAAGTTAGAGAAATTTTTCAGACTATGTATTTTGCTATTACTAATAAAAAAGTTATTAAAGAAGTTAAAAAAAAGTATCATAGTTGAATTGAATTTATAGATAAGAATT
>CAJVPM010002069.1:0-10593 GCA_910592325.1 Scutellospora calospora | reverse complement strand
ATTATACTTTATTTAGAATACAATATCAATAATATAAGACTATCTATTAGTTTCTGTGCTAAGAGAATTCTAATATTAAGGAGATTGCAGAGGGCAAAATCTAAGTTAAGGCAAAGGGAAAAGAGAGAGTTTATATATCTTTTTAGAAAAGATAAAAAAAGTAAAAAAGGTAGAAAAAGGTAGAAAAGATAGAAAAGGTAGAAAAAGTAATTTGTCTTAACATTGTTTCTAAGGTAACTTAATAATTATGTATTTGTTTTATATAATTTATAGCTTGTTAGAAAGGTCTCATTGAGCTGAATCTAATGATCTAATTTAAAACTAACTTTAACTATTTAGTTTATTGAAAAATTGATATTAAATAAAATACATCTAAGAATTTAACTATCTAAAATACTAATAATAAATAATAATAAAAATATATAACATATTTTATAATATTTATATTCTCTTTAAAAATAAGCACTACAAATTCTAACTGTATCTAAAAAATTTGTAAAATCTTTATTACTTAACTTATTCAAATTACTAAATGTGATCTTAACAGTGGAGTAGAGTTAGTATAATCCACATATCTGAAAGATCTGATAAATTCATTCTATACATTTTTATATTTTATTTGCTCATCTAGAATTCTAAAGATTTCTGTAAAGTACCTCAAGTATACTTTGTACTTTCTTGATTTTTTATTATACTTTCTCATAGTTGTCTTAGATAGTAGCATGCTTCGAGAGTTCTAATAAATTGCTTTAGTTGTTTTCTTATATTTTCTTCTTTTAATCGAGAGATTATTTCTTGAAATTTTTCTTTATAAGTAGTTTCTGTTAATGGATCTATTCTAGTAAAAACTTTATCTTTTTCTGTAGTCAAGTCATCAATAAATTCAATAAGTGATCTGTTTAGAGAAAAACAAATTTCTTCTTGTTTTAGTTCTTGAAGAAGCAATCCTTCAGTAGTTTCTTTATTTAAATTTTTTTGCTGTAAGAGCATAGTTGTTTCTTCTGTTTCTAGAAGTTCATCTAAATTTATACTAGGAAAAAGATTTTCAAATATATCTGGTCTATTTTCTGTTATCTGAGTTGGAGTTTTTGTTTCTGTTAGTATTGTCATTGTTAAGAAAATATTTATTTCGTTCATTACAGAAATTTGGTTTTCTATTAAAACTAAACTATAATTTGTTATAAGAGGGTCTTGATTTCAAATACTTAGGAATTCATTTAGAGTATTTAGAGTTTGGGTTGTAATTGTTAAGTGTTTTGAGTATTCATTTTTGAGTATCAATTAAAGAATAACTATTTTAAGGATTTCTAATTTAAGAAAAATTGTTGAGATAAGATCTATATTTATAAGTTTTAATGTATTACAAGAAGTAAATCCAAAATGTTTTATGAATTTGGCATATATGTTTTACTGAGTTTGAAAAATTTTCTCTAAAAATCTTATTTGTTTATTACTATTACTAGTTACTAATTTTGTTTTTTATAATATTTAGCTAATCTGTCACTATTATAATACTTCAATAGTATTTTTTCTTCTAAGTTTTGGAGTTTATAAACTCTGTTGTTTAGCTTTGATTTGACTATAAATAGTCTAGTTCTTTTATCTTCAAATTTAGCTGACCTAGAATTTTCTAAGTTTTTTCTTTGTACCCAAACTTTGTTTCTAATTTCAAATTCTTCTTTTTGAATATTCATATCAAATCTAACTTTCTGTTTCTTTTAGGATTTTTCTATATTTCTGCAAGCTTTGCTATATTGATAAGGAAGTTTATCTATTAACTCAAATGCTCATTGCAATATACTATCTTCTAAAGTTGTTTTTTTGTCTGCATCTATGTTTTCTACAGGGATAAGAGCTTCAATTAGTATTTTAGCCTATTGTCTATAGGTTAATTCAAAAGGAGTATATTCTGTTGTAGAATGTCTTTTTGTTCTATATACAAATAAGATAGCAGGTATATGTATATCCTAGTCTTTATCTTGTTTTTTTACTTTTGCAAGAGAGTTGCAAAGAGTTCTATTTAATCTTTTTACTATTCTATTTGTTTGAAAATAGTAACGAGAAGAAAATATATGCTTAATCAAAAACTTTTCACAAAGTATTTTGACTATTTCACTAGCAAAATTCTTTCCATTATCTGAGAGTATTACTTGAGATACTTCATATCTGCAAACAATGTCTTCAAAAATAAATTTTGCAAGAGTTTCTGCACCTGTGTTTGATATAGCTTTAGCTTCTAGCCATCTTGTTAAATAGTCAGTAGCAACAATAATATAGTAATTATTTTGTTTAGTTATTGAAAAAGGTCCAACTAAGTTAATTCTAATTTTTTCAAAAGCTTATTCTATTTGAATAGAGTAAAGAAGTTCTTTTCTTTTTGTCTTTTCTCATCATTAACATACTTCATATACTTGAACATAATTTTTAATATCTTTATATATTTGGTTCCAATAATATAAGCTTGCTATTTTATAATATATAGCATCTATTCCTAAGTATCTAGCTGTTAGAGTACTATACATCATGTAGAGAATAGGTTCTACTTCTGTTTATCTAATTACTTGAATTAATTTATCTGAGTATCTTCAATTTTTCTTATATAATATTCTGTTTTTAACTTCATAAAACCTAGATTATTAAAGTCCAATGATCTAGTATAATGGTTAAGTTGTCAGACCACCATACAATAGGTCTGAAGTTCAAATCCTACTATCGATGAATTTGAATAATTTCTCAGACCTTGTGATATATTATGGTAAACTCTGTTTGTTTCTGAGGGTGTACTTCTGTAAATTGAGTTATATTAAATTGATCAGAACTTGGAAGTATAGTATAATATTATATAAATAAATCTTGATAGAATATATGAACAGAGGACCTACATAGTAGAAATCCTAAGTCAGTGAAGTAGTATAGTCTTCTAACAGAACTACATTACCTAAAGTCTGATCTGAGAAGAAAACTCAGTCTAATAAAGGTAAAAGGTTTCAAGATCTTCAGGCGAAAGGTAACTAAGACTAGCTAGATACTGGAAAAAAACTAGATTAACAGACTAGTAGAAGATTATAGTAGAACCTGAGGTTATATGAATATCTACAAGAGTCTAAACTAGGTAAATCTGTAAAATAGATACAGACCATTCTAGTAGGTTTGCTTTGAGGTTAACTGGCTCTGTGATACTAGCAATACATCTAGTATAATATATTTTGAGAAAACCTAAGCTATTCTAAATAAATAAATCTGTAATGAGCTTGCTAGCTTAAGTAGTTAGGTATTGCAATAACGTTAAGTTGAATCTGTATAGGTTAATGAACAGAGTGTTTAAATAGATAACTCACAGGTAGGTTACAGATATAGCAGCATAGTATAGAACCAATCGAGTAGTCTAATGCCTGTACAGCAGACTATTTAAAATAGACAATAACTAAAGTTGTACATATAGCTTATTGTATACTCTTCATATAATTACAAACAGTACAGATTATTAATGTATAATCCTATTGACAACTCTAATAAAATTCTTTCAGCAATGTAAGCTGCCTTAACAACAAAAAGAAAAAACCTAGATTGTTTAATTAATATCTATTTTTCAATGTCTATTAAGTCAAGAGGAAATTTGTCTATTTCTAAATATTCTAAGAGATTTTAGTAGTGATCTAGATTTATTTCTTTAAGGTTATAGAGAGATGTATCTGAGTCTTTAATCTAAAAAGTATATCAATATTTGAATATTTTCATTCTAGTTTATGAATTACAGTAAAGCAATAAAGTTGTAATTTCATCATTTATCTTTCTAATTATCTTTTAGGCTAAGAGAATTTTAACTATTAGAAAGCTAAATAGTTAGTAACTAAAGTGAAATAGTTTGTTTTAAAATATTTATGAAAATGTTCTATTGCCTATACTATGGTAGTGCAATCTAATTCTGTTACTTCATAGTTGACTTCTTCTTTCTTGAGACTTTTATTTGTATAGACAATAGGATATTCTTTTTTATCATCTGTAACTTGACTCAAAGTTGCTTCAAATCTATTATAAGAGGTGTTAGTAGAGAGAATAAATTCTAATTTATAATTAGAATAGATTAGAATAAAAGCTATAACTAATTTCTGTTTTAATTTATCAAAAGCTTCTTGTTGTTATTAATTCCATTCATATTTAGTATCTAGATATAATAGCTGATTTAGAGATTAGGCTATAGAAGAAAATACTTGTATAAATCTTCTGTAATATCTAGCAAGTCCTAGAAATGATTAAAGTTAGATCATATTAGTAGGAGAGAGGATATTTTGTATAGCTATAATTTTTTCTAGGTCTGGTGAAATTCTTTTTGCTTCTATAATATGTCCTAAGAAAAATAATACTTTATCTAAAAAGTATATTTTTTTAAGTTAAGCTTAAGTTTAGCTTTTCTAATTCTAGTAAATACTTCACAAAGATATTGAATATAATCTTTGAATATTCATGAGAATATATTAGTATTATCTAAGTAGACAACAATATATTTATAGGCTATACTTTGATAAATCTGATTTATAAGATATTAGAAGATCATAGTATTACACAATTCAAATAGCATTACATTAAACTCATAAATACTATATTTAGTAATAAATACTATTTTCTCTCTGTCTGTAAGATGTATTATTACTTGCCAATATTCACTTATAATATCGAGAGTAAAAAAATATATAGCTCTTACAAAGGAGTCTAAAAGCTCATTTATGCGAGGTAAGGGGTAAGAGTTTTTCTTAGTTATTGCATTAAGTTTTCTATAATCTATACAAAATTTTTTCTTTCTATTTTTCTTTATAACTAAGACAACTGGAAATACCTATAGACTAGTTAATTCTCTAATTAGGTTGTTATCGAGCATCTGTTGTACTATATCTCTTCAGTAATAAAAGCTTATTTAGTAACAGGTACTAAGTAAGATCAAGAACTTATTAGAAGTATATCTTTAGTATATATCTTATGTATTACTAGGTTAGTTCTTCCTAGTTAGGTAATATCTTTTGTAAAGAGATTTGCAAATTCTTTAAGTAATTGTTTAAATTTTATTTCTTGGTCTGAAGTTAACATTCCTATTTTTGAAGCTATTTCTTGAGAGATTATATATATTTCTTTTCTATATAAATTGTTATTAAGAGCTAATTCTAAAGCTTCAAGTTCAGAGAAAAGCTTATCTGAGTTACTAAGTAGTTTTTCATCTTGCTTGAGATGGTTTAAAAATTTTCAGAGAAGGTTGAGGTAATAGGCTGTTCACTATCTACTTGCAAAAATTGTTCCTGATATAAATATTCTATCTGTTAGTAGAATCTTTTAAAATTATTGACTTTATTCTGAAGAGTTTTAATAGTTTAAGTCTAGTATTCAAAGGTCTTAACCTAGACTTAAAGAAGAGTAATAATCTAGACCTGTTGTTCAACTTGTTTTTGTAATAATTCAATAAGTTTACTTTGGTCAAGGTTAGGTTGAACTTGGGGTTGAGAAGATAATTTAGATTGGGTAGAAGAGTCTTCTAGTTACAAGTCAGATTCAAGTTGGGGTTTAGAGTTGAATTCTTCATAATATTTCTAGTAATATTTATTGTATTGCTCAAGCTTTGCTTTTTGTTTAGGCATGAAACAATTTTTGTAAAGGGCTACTCTATTATTGAAATTCTTTTAGAGATTTTTTATTACTTTATAGTAGTCAAATTCAAAATGAGATTAGTCAAAAGATTCCTGAAGGATTCAATCTAAAATTTCTTGTTCCATTTCTAAGAGAGTTATATGAGGTACTCTCATAATAAAGCTAATATCATCATCTGAATAGTTCTGGTTAGACTGATTATTCATTTGGGTTTCAAGGTTTCAGTGATATCTTGTTAGCTTTTATCTAGGTGAAAGATTCTATTTTGATTAAGGTCAAATACATGTTCTGTATTTCTAGTGAATTCAGTATAGCATACTCAGGTCTATAGATTATAGTTAGAGTTCTATTCTATGTCTTGAGCTGCTTTATATGTATAAAAATATTCTAGATTACAAAACCAAGAATCTTCTTGGATCGTATCCAATTTATATATTTTAGTTATAATATATTCTTCTTTACAGAGAGTACATTTAGTAAGGAAGCCTTGTCCATTACTATTAGTAAAATATTCTATGCTTCATAGATCTTCTCTAGAGAGTTGTTAGTGAAAATTAGTTCAACAAATTTTGCATACTAGAGTATTGTTAAGAAGGTGAATATTTTCTAATATCTGAGAGGTTTTGCATCTACAGCAATGGTTTATTTTTTTACAACTATAATAAACTATTTATTTATCTTCTACTTCATCTCAGTTAAATCCATACTTATATTTTTGTTATTCTTTTTAAGAGAAGCAAGAGAACAATAGATACTGATATGTCCAAACTCATTACATTAATAGCAACGATTATGAGAGTAGTTAGCATATTGATACTTAGTGCTATTATATACTTTAAGTAGTTTAGCTTTAGTAGGTTACAAGAGCAATATTTAGAGATATGTCTTAGTCTTTTGTATTTATTGTATTGGTTATCAGAGTAGTCTGCAAAGACATATTTATTTGAATAGCAAGTCCCACATCTTTTGTATCAATTGTTTATAGAAGGTCTGTTTCTAAGTCTAAAGGTTAGAATTATTCAAGGTTGGTTATTAGTTTCTGAGTCTGTAGCTATTAAAATATAAGCTTCTTTTTGGAATAGGAATTCTTGCTCAAATTGATCCAATTCATACTTTTCTTTTACAGTAGGTTGAGTGAGTAAAAGTTGATATTGTTCATAAGTAGTAGGTATACAAATTTTCTTTTTATTCTATTTTAAAGTATAGATATTATTTTTCTAATTATAGATAGCTTTGACTTTCTGAGACTAGTCATTACCTAGGAGAAGAGAATAAGAGATTATGTTTATAACTTCTACATCTAAAGGAATAGTTATTTCTTCAATTTCTATAGAGAGATTTTTGATTATTTCTAAGGGTCTAATAGAAGGTCTAGTAGCTAATACAATTAGGCTAGAAGAACAAGTATCTATTTTGAGTACTAATTTTTTAACAATTTAGTATAAGATCATACTAATTAAGGTATTACTATCAATTATAGCCTGATAAGGTTTATTCTTAATTTTAATATTGTATTTTACTAGTGTAGTATGAGTTGAGGTCTGGATGTATTGTTAGGAGAGGGGGTAGCAAAGTAGGTTTCTATAGCAGTCTGCAATAATTTATCAAAGAAATATGATTTGAATTGTTCAAAATCATAATTATTAATAAGGTCTACTAAATAGGCTTCTCTAGGATAAAGTGTAGAGGATTAGCTTTTGAATCTGTTTCTGCTATTGTTATCTCTATTTCTATTTCTGTATCTATCTCTTGAATGACTTCTTTCTTGACTTTGATTCCTATCATTATGCCTAGAGTTGTTATAGCACCTATTGTTGATATATAATCTGTTTTTTTCTCAAGATCAAGAGTGATCATAATAATGATTATTATTTCTTCTATTATCTGACCCATAGTTATTGTTAGAGTAAGAACTATTGTAGTGACTAAGTCAAGAGTTAGAATAGGAATCATATCAAAAATCTTCTTTTTATTTGCAACAATCTTTAATATAGTATTATTTACTTCTACAATAATAGCAAGTAGCATCCTGTTGGTTATTGTTGTCAAATCTATTTCTGTTCAAGTTATTTGAGTAGTAAATCAGTTTAGAAGTAGGAATAGTCTGTTTCTCTGCAAAGTTTATACTTAGTTTAGTGATTTGTTTAGTGAGTTGTTTAATAGCTTTATCTGTACTAGAATTTGTATTAGAGCCTATAAGCTTTCTAGTTTTCTAGTATTATACTACAGTTATTGCTGTAGTTAGATTTACTAGCTCTGAAGCTTGGACATTTACTGAATATTCTAGTTGAAGTTCTTGAATGAAAAGCTGAGTTAAGAATGTAACAAGGAAATTATTTCTTAGATTAACTTATTCTTTTAATTGTTTAAATTTGTTGATATAAGTATCAACTATATTTGAGCCTTGTTGTATAGCAAAGAGCTGTTTTTACCTGTAGCTTTTTGTTGAAGAATGCAGAATCTTTTTCTAAACAAGTGATAGAAGCTGATAATATCTCATCTATTAATTTGATATCTATGCTATTGATATTTGAAATAGGTAGAAATATTAGCTAGACTTTAAAGCTATTCTTGAGTATTATTAATAAGGTAAGCAGATACAAGTTCAAGTTAGTATACAGTATTCCATCTGTTAGCCTTAGCTATTTGTTTAAAACTTTCTAGCTAAGTTATAGGGTCTTAAGTTCTATTATCTTGAAAAGATTCAATTTTAAACAGAGTCTTTTCACTACTAGTACCTAAAGCTCAGACTAGATTAGTTATAACAATAGCTACTTCTCATAATATTTGATCACCTATATTTATTTTTTCTAATTCACTAGTTTGAATAGTTTTGTAGTCTGAGTCTTCTAGATCTTTTATTTCTTAATTATTGTTTTCTACTTCAAAAAAATTATCAAGATCATATTCTTCTTGATTATTTTGATTATTCAGAGAGATGTTATCAATTTCTAGATCATTTAGAGTTTGAATTATTCTGTTAAAAAGCTTGTTAGCTTGATTTGTTAGTTAAATAGGTTGATAAGGAGGTAGAAGATACTAAGAAGTATAGTGTGAAGGAGAGAAGTTATTAAGATCTAGATTGGTTTGAGAATAGTTCTCTGAGATTAGAAGGTTTCTATTTGGTATAGTAGTAGTAGAAGTAAACTAAGAAATAAGATTAGTAATCGTAGTTTGAAAGTTAAGATTAAGATTAAAGTATCATTAGTTAGAAATATTAGTAGAAGGAATAAAGAGAAATTGAGGATTAGGCGTATATATAAGAGGTTTAAGGAAGATATCAGTTAGAGGAAGAGTTAGAGTTTGTTGTTTATCTTATGAGAGAAATTAGATTTGAGTAGTGTCTTTGTTATAAGGAGTTAAAGTAGATAAAGAAATTTTAGCTTAGTCTGAGTCTATTAAGTATTGACTAACTATAGGACTATATTCAAAATGATTAAAACTACTAGTATATTTATTAGAGATAGATAAACTAAAATCTCCTAAAACTTCTGTTAGAGTTCTATTTAGATAGGAGTTAAGGGTAGTAGAACTAGCTTAGAATTCAATATAAGAGTCAAAGACTAGTTTCAAAGCCAAGGGGAAGATAAGATTATAGAGTATATCAAGTATATCTATTTAGAAAGATTTTAATAATGTTTTTAGAGTTTTCTATAAGGGTATTATATTAGTAGCTAAATATAATATCATATGCTGCTACTTTGGTTTTAGAATAGGTAGAGCTATTAATTAATTTTATGTATATAGTTATTGTTTGTTGAGAATAGGATTTGGTATAGTATTCTTATCTATACTAATACCAAAAGTTATAGTATAATCTATAATAATTAGTTCTTAAATAGCATAGCTAACAGAATAAATTTGAGTTTAGGGTTTGAAGTACTGTATATGCTTGACTTGTATTTTAATGTCATAAATCATGTACTTGTATTATTTCTATATATATCTGATATACTCTATTCATATATGTTAAGTAGTAAGATACCTTACTCCTATACTTTGGGTTATAGGGTATCTGAGACTACATATTAGAGTTTGGAATTACTTATGTCTATACCTTTAGCTTATGAGTAATCTGCATTTAACTTTTTTATATTAAAGTTTGCAGTAAGCTACTAGCTATTAGAGTCCTTATGCCTACGCTTTGGCTTATAAGGTACTCATCTTTTAGATATTTCTATTTCTAGAGGTCGTAATAAGCTGCTAACTTTAATTAGAGTTCTTATATCTACAAGTTTAGCTCATAGAGTACTTGTCTTTCAGATGTTTCTAATCTAAAGATCATAGTAAGCTACTAGCTAGTTAGAGTCCTTATATCTACAAGTTTGATATATGAGATATTTGTCTTTCAGGTATTTCTAACCTAAGGATCACAATAAGCTACTAGCTTTAAGGTAGATATAAATAGATATAGTTTAGGTCTAGATTCAATTTTAAAAAGTTTATTAATGCAAAATAGATTTTCTTTAGTCTAGACTAATTTAGAATGATTTTTCTCTCTTCATACTATAGTATAATGTAGATCTATTCTAGAAGTTGTAGATCTCTTTTTCAGTATTTGTATAATATAGACTAGATGTGATATAAATTAGAATCAGCAAAAGATGAAAGAGTGACTTCTTAATTTTTAAGAGAGGCTTCTTTAAGAATTAATAGAAAAGAAAAGAGAAGTTTTTTTAATTTGAAAAAAGGTTTTTTGAGATCTTTTTTAAAGTTTCTTTAATTAATTATCCTTCTGAGAGTATTCTTTATATTTCTGCTAGAAGGCATTAAAATATTATAAGTGTTAGCTTTCTTAATACAACGCAAGTAATATAAGACATAGAAGAGAAGCTCTTAATGGTATCTAAGTAGAATATTACTTCACTGTAGCAGTTTGTTACAAAGTTAATAAAAGAGCAAAGATTATATTTTATTTAGAATATAATATTGATAATACAAGACTATCTATTAGTTTCT
>CAJVPM010002068.1:0-10601 GCA_910592325.1 Scutellospora calospora | reverse complement strand
GTTACCTATTTAAACACTCTGATCATTAACCCTTCCCCCCATCTCAAACTAACGTCACTACTATGACCAACTGCTTACACCAGCTAGTTCACCCGCGGATCCATTTTTCTGCATAGCTTTGGTCTTCTCAGGATGTGTATGCCCAATATATTGTGAGCTGCAGAGCTCTGGTTAACCTCAGAAGTATTTTCTACTAGAGTGGTTATGTGCCTATTTTACAGATTCACCTGGATTAGACTCTTGTCGATGTTCATACAGACCCAGTTTCTGCTGTAGCCATCCACCAGAAATAGTTCTCCAAGTTCCAGCCAGATATTTCACAAGATAGATCCTCCCAATCTAGTTAGCTGCCAAGCCAAGTTAGTGTTGCTGCTAATACAAGGCACCAGGCTGTATTACACAGTAGACTTACTCGCACCTATCGATCTCACATCCTTCGTACTTAGGTTTTTCACTAGATCAGGCATTAACTGGCTTGACTGTTGAAATCCGTACTACTTTACCAAGCTCAGGATTTCTACTATGCAGGTTCCCTGCCTGTAGATCCTATCAAGATTTATTCATATAACATAACTCAAGCATTGCATCATACTTCTAATGTCCGATTGACATTGGTGCAACGTAATTTACAGAGTTGTAACCCCTAAAAATGAGCAGAGTTTACCGTAAGTTGGGTACAAAGGTCTGAGTAATTATTCAAATTTGTCAACAGTGAGATTTGAACCCCAGACCTCTTGCATGGTAGTCTGGCAACCTAACCACTACACTAAGATTGCCAGACCTATTAGTTATAAAAAATTTCTTCTGTTTATTAATAAAATTAACTATAAAATTATATCTAAAATATTTGTTTATTAGAACAAACAAATATTGACTTTTAACTTTTTGTAATTCAAAGAAAATCTTTATTTATAGTTAGAATATTCTAACTTCTATAATATAATACAAATAAGTAAGTAATATTTACTTTGCTCTTTTTCTTTTTAATAGAGAACTAATTTTTCTTTCTTTTTGTAGGTTTGAATTTTGTTAGAATACAAATTAGTAATAAATAATTAAAATTTAGACTTAAACAGAACTGAGAACTAATTTAAGTACTAATTTTTTTTTTGTTTAATTTTTCACTTTTTTTTCAAAAAAAAACTAATTTTTCTTTTTTTGTAAATCTGATTTTATTAAAATATGAAATTGTATTAGACAATAAAGATTTAAACTTAGATAAACTAGAAATTAGTAATAATAGATACTAGTTTTTTTATTTTTTGTTTAATTATTTTTTTTTCAATAAGAAACTAATTCTTCTTTTCTTTTTTTTGCAGATTTTAGTTTTGTTATAATATAAAATATACTAGACAATGAAGATTCAAACTTAGATGATATTGAAACTTCATTTAATTTTTTTTTTTAATAAAAAACTAACTTTTTTTTTTTTGTAGATCTTAGTTTTTTAGAATATGAAATTGTACTAAACAATGAAAATTCATATTTAAGTAAAACTAGTAATAGTAGATACTAATTTTTTTTTTATTCTTTATTTAATTTTTTTAACAGAAAACTAATTTTTTCTTTTTGTAAAGCTAGATTTTGTTGAATATAAAATTGCTCAGATAATAAAGATTTGGACTTGAGTCTAACAATAAATACTAATTTTTTTGTTTTTTTTTTAGATCTGAGTTTTATTAAAATATAAAATTAGTACTCATAATAGAGATTTAAATCTAATCTAATAATATATACTAGTTTTTTTATTATTATTTTACTTTAATACTTTTTTTTTTGATAGGAATATAATTTTAAAATATTGTAAAAAATATTATTATAAACTGTGATTTTTTTAATAAAATTTTTATAAATAAATATATTAACTTTTAAAATATATACAAAAATATATATTTTAAAAACCTTAGTACAATATTTAGAACTATTTTTTTTTTTTTTTTTTTTATACTTAGGTGATCTTGTCTATTATTTTATTAAAGAAAAACTTATATAAGCTATAAAGTAAATTACTATATAATCTATAGTAAAATACTCTCCTTTAATTATTCTAAACTTATTTAGCTGCCTTTCAGTACTCAAGTGCAATCTGCTGCAGCAACATTTTCTTTTATAGAAATGTTAAGCTGTAAACAACTTAATAATTACTAATCACTGAGAGGCTGCTACTAGCCTACATCAAGATCTCCTATTTTGTTTTAAATTTTGACTACTTTTCTTTTATACTATAGTAAACTTATTTATTAATTTTTTTTACTTGTTTCTTCTTGAATTTTTGTTTCTTTTTCTTTTCATATTTCTTTGAAAATCTCTGTAGATATAATATTTTCTTTATCTAGTATCATACTTCTTCTCTTTCATTTTTTTATTTTGTCTTTTCTTTGAATATTGTTCTTCTTTTCTATTCAGCTATTATCTCATAGTAAAACTTCTATAATCATTTATAGAAACAATTTCAGAATTGCTTTATAAACTTAGCTAAAATCAAGTTTGCTTTTCTTTTAGAGCTAGTTATTTTTATAACTTCTCTTTGTTGTTTGGTATTTATAAATCCTCTTAGCAGTAATTTTCTGTTGCTTAGAATTATATTCTGTTGATCTTCATAGATTACTTTTTTAAGTAAATTAGTGTTTAGAGAGATATTATATTGTGATAGAATTTTGAGTTCAGTTAGTTGTATTACTTCCTTTTCTAAGTTTTTTTAAATTTTTTGATATATTTCATATTCTGCAATATGATACAAGATCTCATCATTTCAGAAGTATACTATACATCTTTGATTTTTATATAAATTGAAGTTTCTTTAGAAATATATATCTTTTGTAGGCAGTATATTATTTATAAATTTTATTTAGAATATTAGTACTTTGCTTTTTTTTAAGCTTATACTCTTTTTGCTCTATAGCTTCTTTAGGACCTGCTATGTATTATTCCAAATTAGTTTGTTATTCCTAGTATCTTCATGATTTTGCTTTAAGATATCTGCTATTTTACTTGGCCTTGACTATTCTGTTTTGTAGTATACTGCAAAGGTAATATTTACAAAAGATCTTAATGAGCTATCTATGCTTTGATTTTCTATTCAGAAACGTAGTCAATATCTGCTAAACTAGTCTCTAGTATGCTTATAATACTATCTGTACTTAGACTTCTTTTTATAAATCTATCTGCTAAGTTATTACCAATATCACAGCTATATCCTTTCACCTTATAAAGACTCAGATTTAGGCTTTTTGCTTTGCAACAACTTCTTATTTAGCTTAGTAAGCTTCTATTTTTTTTATAACTTAGATGATCTTGCCCTTTATTTATTAAGAGAAAATATACATAATGTTACAATAAGAATAAAAACTAATTTATATTAGCTATATAACTGCCCTCTTTTTTTAATTCTGAACTCACTCAACTACTCTAGATGCCTAAGTACGATCAGCTACAAAAGTGATTTTTCTCCTACTAGAGCAGTTTGCCTAAGCAAATCTATACTCTAGTAATCTATAGAAGGCTTCTCTGTACCTATTCAAGATACCTTAGTTATTTTTAAAACTTAATTAGCCTTCCTTTAAGCTTTTTTCAATCTATGTTTTTACTTTAGCTTTAGCTAGGTTTTGGATTCTTTTTTCCTTACTTTTACTTGATTTTTCATGGTTATTTCTGCTTAAATTCTAGTTTTCTTTATTTGCTATATTTTCTTTTTCAAGTTTATTACACTTCCGCTTTGTTTTTTTTCTTTTTTCTTTAAACTTGATATTATTTCTTTTTTCCTATTCTAGTATAACTTCATAATGAAATTTTTATAGTCTTTTGAAGAAATTAGATCAGAATAATTCAGAGAACTAGCTTATTGCCTTGTTAGTTTTGGAAGCAGATCCTAAAATTTCTTTAATATTTGTTGTAAGCTAGTTACTTGTTAGACCTCAAATATATAGTTTTCTTCTGCTAAGTATCTCAGCTACATTCTGTTCTAAGAACACTTCTTTTAAGGTTTGTTCTGAGATATCTATGTCCTATTTATTATCAATTTTCATACTCAGCTTTAATATAATTAACCTTTCAATCTTTTTTCAAATCTCTTGATATATTTGGCATTCTGCAATATATTCTAGTAATTCTTCTTTTGCAAAGTATACTATATAAGTTTTGCTCTTGTATAAGCTCGAGTTTCTTTAAAAGCAGAGGTCTTTAGTTGGTAATAACTTATTGAGATACTTTATTCTGAAAATTAGAGCTTTGCTTTTTTTAATACTAGTACATCTTTTTTCCTAAAGTTTCTTTAGTATGCTCTATGTGTTTCTCTAGTTTAGCTCTTCATTACTTTGCTTATTTGATCTTTGATTTAGTATTAGTCTAATATTATTTAGATCTGCTTATTCACATTTATATATTGTTATTATGATTATATTAACAAAGGATCTTAATAGGCTATCTATTAGCTTGTTTTTTCAGATTAGTGCTATTCTTAAACTGCCTATTGTAGCGTCCTATACTTCTAGTATTAGGCTAGATAAGAGTTCTTCTTTTGTTAACATATCAGCTTTGTTATTCTAGTAGTTTATACTATGGTCTTTAACCTTAATTAGCTCTAGCTCGATGTTTTTAGTTCTACAGTAGTCTATTATCTGGTTAATTAAACTACAATTCTTAGTTTTAAATATACTTCTGATATTCATTTGACTTTGGAACCCTTGTATTCCTTCTATCACTGTATTGCTATCAGAGTATATTCTTACTTTTGCACTAGCAAGAACTGCTAATAAGGCTGTTCAAATTGCACTTAGTTCTGCTCGAGTTAAAGAAGGCCAGTTAGCTATTCTACTATTAAAACTAATGCTATTCATACTACTATCTTTATTCGCTATAACTCAACCTATACTTATCGTTTTCCCTTCTCTATCTCCTTTATGCTTTGTTACTAATAATCTATCTGTATATATATCTAGCTCCTTTCTTCCTTTTAACTTCTCCACAATATCAATTAGCTTGTTTTGTATCTCTTTGTTACTAATTACTATTTAAATTACTACTTTTTCTATGCTAGCTACTCTTATTTTTACTTCTTCTTTCTGTTCCTCTTTTCTCTTATGTTAGAGCTTCTTATCTGCTATATAGACTAACAAGAGCATTTCAACTGATAGTGTATTTCTTTTATGTACTACCTTTTCTAATATCTGGTGCTATGTCTTTAGCTTTTGCCTTGTTATATAGCTTGTGTCATTGCATCTTCTATGTATACAGCTTCATACTTTCTAGCTAGTATGTTTTTTTTACTTTCATTTACTTCAGTTCGCTAGTACTCAGTTACAAAATACTTGTTTTCTTTTCTTATAACTTTGCTAATTTCAAAGCTTTTTTCCTTTTCAAAGATGATCTACTCTTTTTTTCTTTTGTCTGCAGATATTTTATGCTTGTTGAAACTTATTGCATATTAGTTTAGTTCTACTATATAGTATTCTTCTTTTAGATATCTTGTTATACTGCAATCTAGAACTCTTTCTTCTATATGCTTAAACCAGTTTGGCTTTTGACCTCTCCTTTTGAAATCTCTAATATGCCTTACTTGTTGCTATATTAGGAATCTATTGCCACTACTTGTTATTAGCTGTTCAAATATAAAAATATTTATATTATTGCTCTCTCTATATCTGTTAGCCTCTTTTTGTTTAGCAAACTTGAGATACTTGTGTCTAATATTTTTAAATTTTTTTCATAGGCTTTGCTTTCTTATAAACTAAAGCCTAGTTTCTTTTCTTTGTAGATTATCTTATAAGCTAAATTAAATTTGAGTTTCATATAATTTAACTTACTATAATTACTGAGAATGTTGTTTGTATTTATACAGCTAAGTTATGCTTCTTTAACTCTTAATCTTGTAGTGAGTTCTACTTCATTTTGTTTGTTTAATCATATAGTTAGTTCTGTAATATAATGTGCAAGCTGATTCTGTCAAATTGTTTATAGTTCTAGAATCTTCACGTAACTACACATACTATTCAGAGCTAATTTTACTAGGCTTATCTTGTTTTCAATTAATGTTCAAATAGGTCTTTATATTCACTTACATATAAATTTAGATAAAAAAGCTGTCTAAAGTCTGTACTCAATACTAGGCATGAGCATACTATTGTTTAGGTAAACTAACTAGCTTACTAATGCTTTTTTCCATATAATCACTTTGCACATCCTTGTGATTTCTTTTATAATAATAGCTTTATTATATTCTTTTCTACTTTTTTCTGATATCCATATTCTGAGGTATCTTATAACTTCTTTTTCTCGCTTTGCTTGCACTAGCTTTTTGGTCTTTCCTATCAAAATTTCTGGTGTGAGCCTTTTTCTTTGTTTTTGTAGTTTAAGTTCAATATGAGGAGTTCAGACTTTTTGCTGTTTATCTCAATATTATTTAGTTCATAAAATTCAGCAAAGATATCAACTATTTTTTGTATTTCCTCTTTTGACCTTGTAACTATGTTGTGTTATCTGCATAAACCAGTATACTCTGTTGCTAGCTCGTTATCTGTACTTTGTTCATCTTTAAATTATATAGCTATTTAAGCTCCATTCTATTATCTAGATTTTTCTCTTTGCTAATTATAATTAGCAGTGGGTCATAGAATATTCTCTACATGAGAGATGAAACAACTTCTCCTTGGTCTAGTTCATCTTCTGCTTCAAACTCCTTAGTTAGACTATAATCTGTAATAACTTTAATTTTTACTTGTTGTATAAGTTGAAAAAAAACTTAGTTGTTAGATCAGATATTCTGATTCTCTTTAGTGCTCTTTCCATCATTGTTAAGCTTACTGAATCAAAAGCTTTTTTTATGTTCTGAAAGAGGATCCATAGCTCTTTGCCTTTTTGTCTTGCATCTTCTAGCAGATTGTTCATAATATGAATCAGGCTTGAAGTGCTATCACTTGACAAACCTGCAAAGTTTGAGCCTTCTAATATGCTATGTTTGACTAGTATGCTATCTAACCTTTGCTTAATAATTCTTACTACTATTTTTCAGAATACTTCCAGTAGTACAATAGATCTTACATTTGTCAGGTTGTAGTTCTATTTTTCACTTTTAGAAATTAGATATAGTTGTCCTAATTTCTATCTCACAGGGATATCTTCTTTTGTAATATACTGGTCTGCTAATATTTTGAATACCTTTTATACTGTCTGTTCTGCTTTTTTTGATTAGCGGATAACTAATTTCTGATATATCAGATGCAGACTTGTTTTTTGTTTTGTTTAGAGTGTTAGCCTAATCTTCTTCTGTTACTTTTTTGATAGGTCTTTATAAATTTCAGTATCTATCTTTTTAATTGAGCTATATGCTTTTATTCATTTTGCTAGTAAGCTATTTTTATTGATATCTCTTTTTTGAAATTGCTTCATAAAATGAGATCTTATTTTACTTAGGACTTCTTTCTTCTCTGTTTGTAAGATTTTTTGTCTTCTAAGACTTTCATTATTCTGTCTACTTTTATCTTTCTTGATAGTTTTTCTAGCAGACTATTAAGCATAGGTTTTAGTTTACCTTGTATTGCTTCATATCTCATATTGATATGCTTATTGATTTCACTTGTTTCTTCTTTTTTCCTTTCTTGTTATACTTTGAAGTTTAAGATCTTCTACTATTTCTTATATTTAGTTACTGTTTTATCTGATCATCTTTTTTTGACTAGTACATTAATTTGAAGATTATATTTACAATTTAACTCTTCTATTTCTGAGTTAGTCTGATATTGATCATCTTCACTTATCTGAGAGCTTTTCTTTTCTATACATTTATAGCAAATTTTTCTTAAGCATCTCAGGTCTTTTAGGATCTTATCACTTTCATTTGTCTTCTTTGATGGGATACTACATACTACAACTTTTTGGTTTGGTAGTATTGTATATGCATTTCTAATTATACTATTAGATATAATATCTCACAACTTATCTAGATTCTTTTTTTTTTTTTTGTTAAGGCTGCTTACATTGCCGAAGGAATTTTATTAGAATTGTTAACGAGATTATACATTGATAATCTCTACTGTTTGTAATTATATGAAGAGTATACAATAAGTCATACGTATAACTTTAGTCATTATCTATTTTAAGTAGTCTGCTACATAGATATTAGGCTACCTGATTGGTTCTGCACTATACTGCTATATCTGTAACTCACCTGTGAGTTACCTATTTAAACACTCTGTTTATTAACTCATACAGATCCAACCTAATATCACTACAACACCTAACCACTTAAGCCAGCTAGCTCATTACAGATCCATTTATCCAAACAGCTTAGGTCCTCTTAGGATATATTGTACTAGACATATTGCTAGTACTGCAGAGCCAGTTAACCTCGAAGCAAACCTACTAGAGTAATCTGTATCTATTTTATGAATTCATCTAGCTTAGACCCTTGTAGATGTTTATACAATCCCAAGTTTCACTATAGTTCTCCATTGGTTAGTTGACCTAGTTCTTTTCTAGTATCCAGCTAGTCCCAGTTACCTTTTGCTCAGAAACCTCGAAACTTTCTATCTTTATTAGACTGAGTTTTCTTCCCTGATCAGACTTTAGCTAATATAGTTCTGTCAGAAGGCCGTACTACTTCACTAACTTGGGATTTCTACCATGCAGGTCCTCTGCTTATATATTTTATCAAGATTTATTCGTATAATATTATGCTAAACTTCTAAGTTCTGATCGATTTGGTACAACTCAATTTACAGAAGTACGCTCCCAGAAATAAACAGAGTTTACTGTAACATATCACAAGGTCTAAGAAATTATTCAAATTCATCGACAGTAGGATTTGAACCTCAGACCTATTGCATGGCAGTCTGACAATCTAACTACTATACTAGGTCACTGAACCAAACTCATCTAGATTCTTATCTTTGCAAATATCCTCAAGCATTATTGATTTATCTGTGATTTCTAAATCTTTTGATATCCCTTCTTCTAATTTTGTTTTGTAGCTTTCTCACTTCTCATTTTATGCTTTGTTTAGCTTAAGGATTTTTTTTTTCTTTTTAAGTACTTGTTAGTTGCTACTGATCTTATTTTCTGTATTATATTAGTACCTAACTTTGTGACTACAATTTTATAATTACTGCTTATAATAAGCTTTGCAGTATGTATTTCATAGCTTATACTACATTAGTTTAATTCTTTTGATACCTAAATGTAGTTGATTCTGGTACTAGATGTTCCATTTGACTATGTAAACTCCTTCTTATATAGATAACTTTCTCTATATAAGTCTTTGAGATTTGAGTTTTCTAACTATTTTATTAGAGGAAGGAATTGCTTTCTACTTGAATTTTCTTTGTTCTGGTCTAACTCTTTTGACCTTATATCATTAAAGTCTCTTAAAATAATTACTCGTATTTTGTTTTTTTTGCATTTTCTGATCTTTTATATTATATGCTGCTATATCTTTTTCTTTTTTTTTTTGTCACTTGGTAGAATGTAGGTGTTGATGATTACTAACTTATATCTTTTAAAGAGAAATAAAATATTAATATAGTAGTTACTAAATTTATTGATTTGCCTAATATATTTTTCTTATTTTTTTTTGATTACTATCTCTACTCCTGACCCTTTTAATTTGTTTTCATTTGCATTTGTTTAGAACTCTAAATAACTTCTATCTTTTGAAATTAAGAATCTGCTTTGTAGCTTTGAAATATTTATTTTGCATATTTCTAAGATATTAATATTTTTTTTTTGCCTATTCTAGTAGCAAGTTGAGCTTGTAACTACTTGCTTTAAGACTATTGATATTATGTATACCCAACTTTAGAATTCTGAAGTCTTTATTTTCACTTGAGTTAAATTGGTTTTCTATCTCTTTTGCCCTTTTCTGATTTCTAAGTTTTCCTTTTTAAGAAATCTGAACTCTCTGTAATTCAACTAGTATGACTATTTAAGAGTGATTTGAGACTTTAGAGTCCTAGTAGCTACCTTCTGAGCTAGATTTTATATCTTCCTTTTCTATTAAAGCTAAAAGGTTTTCAAGTAGACCTCTGAGGCTACTCATTAGAGATCTGCAACCTAGGCTTATGCCTATACCTAATAAAAAATCTAGGCATAGGCATAGGTATAAAAATTTGGGCATAGGCATGGGCACAGGTATAAAAACTCAAACATAGGCATGAATATAAATATAAATATTTAATATTAATATAAATACTAGCTTGCCTTATATTACTTATACAACATACTTAGGGTTTAAATTTTATTATATTTAATGATTAATATAAGTAAATAAAATAGACAAAATTATAATTAGAGGCAAAAAAGATTCATAAATTTGTTATAGTTTGTAAAATTATATGAAATTTAAAGATTAATAAAACAAAAATAATTATTGATAAATCATCTTTATACTTATAGACTAAATTAATATGAATAAAAGAAATGTTTTGAAGAGTATTAGGTAATTAATTGTAAATAAATATTTAGTGATAAGTATTTATAAATAAGTATTTAAATTTATGATTTTAATGAAATTGATTTATGTTAATAAATTATTTTACAAACTATCTGAAAGGTATTAGATATTTAAATATAAAGAAGTATTTAGAGATAAGTATTTATAAATAAGTATTTAT
>CAJVPM010002067.1:0-10601 GCA_910592325.1 Scutellospora calospora | reverse complement strand
TTATAAATTGATTATTAGCAATTTGATTACCAATTGAAGTTTTTAGAATCTATTCCTATCTCTAATTACAGCATTATAGCTAGAGATATTACCCAAACTATTTCAGCATTGTTTTAATACTTATAGCCATTTTTAGTTAGAATTCAGACTTTTGTAAAATCTAAATGCAATCCCAAATTCAAAATACTATCCCAAATCCCAAATACCTAAATTCTGATGATAAAATTTTTGCTTTTAATTTAATAAAGTATAATAATTATTTTAATAAATAATGATACCTCAAAAATATAATGATACTTCTAATTAATATAATGATACTTTTAATAAATGTAATATCACTTTTTAATTAATATAACTAATAACAATTCTTTTAATAATATTTGTCACGAATTATGATGAGATTTGGATAATAGTGAGATTAAGAACTCTTATTGGTTAGGAATAGGGTGATCTGCAAAATTTGTCTAATAGGATTTTCTAATCTTACTATTATCCAATCTCACTATAATTCACAACATTTATTATTGTTATATCATTATAGTTTAGGATTTTATTTCAACTAAGTCCTAAACTAGTTTCAGCTATTTGGGTTTGGTTATATGCCAAAACTATCAGGTTTAGGTGACTTCTCTAATTATGGTATTGTAGCATTATGGTATTATGGCTTTATAGCATTGCGGTATTGTAGTTTATAGTATTTACAGCAAAATTGCCATTTAGTACTGTAATAGCATTTTTTCTGAAAATCAATTATAGCAGCAACTATAGGTATTCAAGATAAGACGCAAGCTTATTAACATAAGAAATTTAGATTTATACTTAAGATATTCTTTAAATTTTAGTTTAGTTTGTTAAAGTGTATTTTGGTTTATTGATTATAGATATAAATTTGGGTTTACAGATAATAGGTTTAGTGCTCAGGTACTTTTTCTTCTCTATATATATCTATTTATTTATTATGCATATGTTTCAATATAATTATCAAAAATTAAGTATTAACAGTCAAAAATTAAGTATTAATAGTCAAAAATTAAGTATATTCTTTTTAATATGTTTATAATACAGTAAAAAATATATATATATTAAATTTTTATGATTATTATAAATTTGGGAGTGATTCTTCTACCCTTAATCCTAGTCAAGCACGAACTAAACTAATATGATCTCATCTACAATCTGATGATGAAAAAAGAATTGTTATTTGGATTTTTTTTGGTTTAGAGAGTCTGGTTCAGATATTTAACTCATGAGCATCATTTAGGTTTTGTCAGTGGATTATAGAAACTATTGATCCATGTATATCCCTTTCAACTCCATTCTCAAGATCACTATAAACCAAAGAAAAGTTTCACAAATGATGAAAAAAGGTACTATGAACAAAGTAAACAATACTGTACTGGATCTCTTGAGTTACTGAAAAATTTCTATAGAGAAGGAGACGTGAGGAAAAGGCAACAACTTGTCTAGGCCTAAGAGGTATTACGATCTGGAGTTGTGGAAAGCAAAGTTCACCTCCCTCAAAATTACCTAGAGTGACCAAACAATATAGACTATTTGAGTCATTATGTTCATCCTAATGATAATTGCTAGTTATGTTAAAATTAATAGTGATCATTTAGAAGATTCTAAAGAGTCGAAGTGCAAAGGGTCCTCACACTAACTTTTCTAGTTTTTCATATAGACTCCTATAAAATTCTCACACAAACTCATTAATAGAAGTTGTTAGTGGAGCAAGATTGCAAAATAAAGTATCAACTATTCTTGATGCTTGATATTATGGGTACTTGCAGTATTTGAACTAGTAAAAGAGTGAAGGTTGTTTTGTGTATATACACCAAAATGTTCTATGAAATTCTTTCAGAATTCATTACTATGGTGTGAGGGGTTATTTAAAGTATGAAAATAATAATAATTTACAGCATCTATTGCTTGCACAACTGCCTTTGAATTATTGAGTAATGCCAGATATATTAAGGTTTGCTCATCTGTATCAGTAATACATTCTGGCTTTACAATATACTGAAATTGTACTAATTCTTTTAGTAATTGAAGTTTACCTTGTACAGAAATTATCATTTAGGTCTTTTTTTTTCGAGAGATATATGAGGTTACTATATTTGAAGAATTTTGTTTTTTTTTTTTTTTTTTGTTATTAAGGTGGCTTATATTGCTGAAGGAATTTTATTAGAATTGTCAATAGGATTATACATTGATAATCCCTACTATTTGTAATTATATGAAGAGTATACAATAAGCCACATATACAACTTTAGTCATTATTTAATTTAAGTAGTCTGCTGCACAGACAATTAGACCACCTAATTGGTTCTATACTATACTGCTATACCTGTAACCCACCTGTGAGTTATCTATTTAAACACTCTATTCATTAACCCATACAGATCCAACCTAATATCATTGCAACATCTAACCGCTTAAGCTAGCTAGCTTGTTACGGATCTATTTATTCAGAATGGCTTAGATCCTATCGAATATATTGTACCTAACACATTGTAGATACCACAAAGCTAGTTAACCTTGAAGCATACCTACTAGAGTGGTCTATACCCATTTTACAGATTTACCTAGGCTATACCCTTGTAGATATTTGTACAACTCCAGTTCCTACTGTAGCTCTCTAGCAGTTTTCTGTATCTATCTTCTCAGATATTTCACAAGGCAGATCCTCCCAATCTAGTTAGTCACCAAGCCAAGTTGGTATTACTGATCCTTTATGTAGAACAGATTTATGTGTATTCAACTCGATCTGCATCTTTCATCAATAGTTTTCTTTCTGAATTAAGCATTAATATTTGAAGAATTTTGTAATTCTATATGATTTCGAATTTCTATAGCATATTTAAGTTTTTTCTACTTATATCGAAGATGCTGACACACATCTTTTCTTGTAAGTAGTTCTTCTATTTCTAACTATTATTTAAGAGAGAGCCACAATTGTTCATTCAGATTTTTGGTTTTAGACTTAAAATAATTGACCTTAATTATTTCATTATTAATAAGCACTAGAAACTCGAGTGGGATCTCAGGTAGCTCAATACTATTTAATACAGCTTCTTGAATTAATATTTCTATTAATAATTCTTCTGCTGAAACTTTTTCTTAGCTTTTAACTCCTTTTAACAATGCTATGCAATCAGATGGACAAAGAGAGACATTCTTCCACTCTTTTTTTATGTAAAATATTTTGTCTTGCGTACATAAACCTTGAGTTGTATATTGGGTTCGATGCTAATAATTAATAACATAAAAAAATAAAGATAAAATTATTAGTAAGCTTATTAATAGGTTTGGATAAATTTTTGGATTTATTCTCTTCTACCTAATATTTTTGCGAACTGGATTAGCCACCCTAACTAATTATTAGGTTATTAAAATAATAACCATATATCTGTTGAACCACAAATATACTCAGTAGAGGCTCTATCATTTCAATAGTAGAAATGAAATTTTTTGCATAACTGAGTATATTCAATAATAGCTCAGAAAAGATAACTGATTAACACAAAAACAATCATAATAGTAAGAAAAAAAAAATCTCAATAATTTTATAATTTTAAATAATATATACCTAGTTTGGATCAAAAGTAATATTATTAATTGTTAATTCTATAATTGGTATAGTAGGTATAGGCAGTGTTGTCAGTGGACATAGATATAAACATGGACCATCCATGGACATGGACGTCCATACCTATAGACAAACAAAAAGCTATGTCCATGTCCATAGACAAATGCTATATGTTTAGGAATTAATAAAATCAATCCATAAAATCAACGCCATTGCTGTCAATAAACATGAATATTAACTCAAATATGTTGTACGTCAAATTAAAATTTGCATATGATCAAAATTTAAATTGTAAATTTGATTAGAGTGGAAGTCTACGTTGGAGCAAGAGTGAAATTTAAGACATTAGGAATTTTTATAACAAAATTTTTTTAGCCAATTAGATTTCTTGCTGACCAGCCAATAGCATGCTTAGATAGTGGATATTGTCTATGGACATGTCTATAGACATATGTCCATGTTCAATTATTTTATTGGACATTTGTTCATGTACATTACTTACACAGAATGATCATGTGGACATGGACATTGTACATTGTCCATGGACATCTGTATCTAACGATTTGACTTGGACGTATGTCCATGTACATCACTAGGTATAGGCTCATTATGCTCTACTGGTAGGATTGAATTTTGTTCCTTTTTGAGTCTATGTTTTTTATTATAGTGAATATGACGTGACAACTTTTTGGTTGGCTTCTCTTGGGACATACTAACAGAGTTAGAATTTTCTTTTTCATTTTTACACTTCTTAACAGACACTTGTATTGTTTCTAAATTACTAATAGATTGAAAATTTTAGTGATATATAGCGAAGCTTGTAAGGCAGAGATATATTATGAAATATTATGAAACTAAATTATGGGTGCCTACACTGGGATGAAGTCCTTTTATTAAAAATGCGATTATATTATATGCTGCTATGCAACAATTTGCAAAAATAGTTGATATGACTATCGACAAAAAAAACATATGTAGTTTTATTTACGTTATAATAATAATCACTAGCAAACAATTACATGTTTGCTAAATTTAGCACCACAATTATTCAATACGAATTAACTAACAATCTCATATCGCTTTATTTGGTAATATAATAATTTAACATGATAATTGCTAACAGATAATTGTATAACAAATAATTGTATGTCAGCACGACAATTATAGAATACGACAAATTAACAACAATCACCTGTAACTTTGTTTACTTGCTATAATAATTGCTAATACGTAGTCAATTACATATTTACTAAATTTGGCATCACAATTATTGAACACGATATTAACACACTAAAAAAGCTCAATCATATTTGTGAAATATAAATTTGTGAGAATGTGATTTAATAATTGCGCCATAATTCAAATATTGCTAAAAAAAAAAAGGTGATCAAACATATTACGAAATTGATTGCATTTTATATATATTGTAAGGAGCAAAATTGCTAACCTCGATACTGCGCCCAGTTCAGAAGGTGATCATCAAAATTTTTGAAATTTCGAAAATTTCGAAAATTTCGAGAATTTTAAAAGTTTGGCAAATCGTAAAAATTAATTTTGTCACTCCTTGTAGATAGGGTTAGTATAGAAATGAAGGTTCGTTTAATGACTATACAATTACGGGTCAGTGCCTTGCCTTCATGTACCACACAGCTTTTTCCTAGAATCGTGCCTTAATTAATATTAAATGATTAATTGTAGCAGTGTAAAAAGCATAGTAACTTACAAACCCAGCTCAGGCTATAATACTTAATGTTTAACTGAATATCATACTCAAAAGTTACATTCGGCCCGTAAGGTCGAGCTACAAACTAAATTCAATACATTCAGCCAGTCAGGCCGAGCTATAGATAGGAGAAACCTAGATACAAAACACAGTTTAACCTCGTAAGAAGGAAGGGTGGGATATCGATAAAGCTAGACTCTCTTGAGTCGAACACAGCAAAGCAAAAAGACAAAAATAATTAGCTAGCGCATTACCAATATATATACAGGAAATTCAAGACGTCATAACCATCAGCACTATGACACAACAATGTGTAATACCTAAATTATTCATATAACACAGATACATTGTCGTGACCCTTGAACTGACTGGTTTGGCTCATGACAAAAAGGGCTACTCATGACTCCATCTCGAGTAGCCTACATTTTGTCACTCCTTGTAGATAGAGTTAGTATGGAAATGAAGGTTCGTTTAACAACTATACAATTACGGGACTTAAAGAGCATCGCCACTTAAATTTAATACCTAAATTCAAACATTATATTATTACTGTACTAATATGCTTGTTACAAATATTCTAAGCTACCTCCTCAAATAACCAAACTTATCCCTAGCTCAATCAGAAACACATTAGCTCTGATGCCTTAATCTGCATTGTAGCTATTGACCTCAAATAGAGTAGCACCGCTTTTGAGTCCCAACTGCCTATAGCTTTAATCTGAGTCAAGCTCATGCCTCTCTTCATAGCTGCTATAGCACCGCAATTCTTAAACTATGTGATGTAAAACGACTCTGAATGCCCGCATTCTCTGTCATTCACTTAATCAGTGAGGATATTGCTACTACTGTCATCTGCTTGCCAGTATTTGACAAGAACAAAGGCTCGTCTACTTGCGTTCTTGGTCTAACCTCTAGGTACTTTTTTAGTAAGCGCACTGAGCAAAACCTACTACCAATCCTCTCAACTGGAACAAATTTCCCATTAGCGAATGGATCATTCTTTGATCTTCTAATTTTTACCCATAACAGATTACTCCTATCCTCAATATCTTTTAATCTTAATAAACACAGCTCACCCAGCCTTCACATTGTTCGGAACTCTAGTGCCACCAAGGCTAGATCCCGCTGCCAAAAGATTGCATTAGCATATCTAGGTGGAGCATTATGATACCTTTTAAGAGCCTCTAAAGGAAAGAGGTCCCAAGGCCAAGGTGCATCCTGATCTTGAGCTCTAAGTAGTCTCAAACCCCTAAACGCCTCCTTAATTCTTAAATTTTCTGTTAAGTCCATACGACCAGTCCTTCTCCATCTTTTAGATAAGGTATTCAAGCAAGCTTGCACATGTGAACTTTGTCCTGACATATCCAACCAACCTATGAAGGCCATTAACATATCCACGTCTACTTGTTCTTCTGCCACCCCTGCTCATCTACAAAACTTCTTAAAATGGTCATATACCTTATTCAAACGGGATCTTTGAGAAGGGCCTACAGAATTAAGTGCAAGAGACTCAGCATGCATCAACAATTCCTTGACTATTCCACTTTTGCTGCAATTAATTTCCAATTTGGGTTTTGCAAGGCTCTCTCTAACCTGAAGGCCCAGGCAGAATAATCTTGGCAGCTAGCGAGAGACTTAACACCCTTTTCGGGAATAGCAAAAAGAGAGGCTACCATGATGCTAACTCCCAGACTGGCAGAATTAAAATTAGAGTAGCCTTGCATTCTAGACTGTGAACCAGAACTTTCTGAATAATCCCGAATGGAAGGCAAGCATAATTTATCTCCTTTCCCTAGTTCTGTGTAAAGGCGTCTATAGCCTCTGTTCCTGAGCAAAAGAAGAAACTGTTGAAGTGACACTTCTTTGTATTCAGATGGTCTGTGAACCTGTCTATTGTCACTTCCCCCATTGACTCTCTAACCACTGAAATATTTCGTCACTTAATCTCTAATCGTTTGTGTCTATATTCATTAACAGGTAGTCTGCTGGGTTTTCTGCACTTGAGATCCAATAAACCTTGTAAATCCAAATGTCGCTTTCTGTACAAAACTTATACAGACAGCGTGCTATGTCCTTCTGCCAAACCAAACTTCCTCCTTGTGTTACTGCTCTCTTTGCAACTATGTTGTTTACAAAAAACATTACCCACGAGTGTTCTATCAGATTTATGAAGGACCGGAGCACTTCTAATACTGCTAAACTTTCTAATTGTGCAGTCTCCATAGCCCTGCCTGGTCGGATCCAACTTCCTGCTATTTTGTTCTCCAAATATACTTCACACTATCCCCTTGTCGATGCTTCTACAAAGATCAGTTTTATTAAAGATGGCTTCCACGCTGGCTTTCCATTCCAATGCTCTAGGTTTTCGCTCAACTAGCATATGTCCTTCCTTACCTGAGCTGTCAAGGGAACAACCTCGTCCTACTACCAAATATCCTGATTCTGAGCATCTATTATGCTGTAAAATTCCAGGCATTTTACTTGAGCCAGCAGAAATGCTCATGAAAAGCTCTGAATTTTTCTAGCTATTGAGGCTAACTTCCTTACACTCACTTTCTGCAGCAACTTTAGAGACCCTAGCTCCTCCCTTATCAACTCCAGCTTTTTCTGTATAACTCGCACTTGGGCTAGGACCATATCTATCTCCAAACCCAAGTACCTTACCACCTGCATCTTATCCCATTGGCCTTTCTCTAAAGCTCTTATCTATTCGCAACTAGCTAAGTCTTTTGAAATCACTGTATTCCTGATCTCCAACAATGTCTTCCTGTCTAAGTGGGCTACCCAGACATCATCTAGGTAGTTTCCGCAGAAAATTCCTCTTGCCCTTCATGAACTGATGAGAGCTCTCATGATCTTTGAAAAGATCCATACTGCCTGTGAAAGACCGAAGGGTAGGACCACATAATGATACCATATCTTTCTCTGATTGAAACCCAAGAATCGCTGTGCCCAATCATCCATCCTTATATGATGATAACCATCCTTTAGATCGAAAATGATTATCCACAAATTCCGTCCGATCAACCTCAGGAACCCCCCTAAACCTTTGAAACGTATTGACTTCTTCGGCAAAGTCTTGTTCAGACGCCTTAAGTCCACCACTAGTCTGTACTTCTTTGGACCCTTTTTTGGAACCAGAAATACTAAGCTCACCTCTAACAGAAATGCTGGCCTTTCTTTTCCTTGACCCACCCAACGAATTGCACCCGAACTGCAAAATCTGCTTAACTCTTTCTCTAGCCATTTCGATTCCTCTTTTGTGAAACTGAATTGTCTTGGAACCACTTCCATTGACAGAGATTTTACACCTTTTGGAAATAACAGTATCCCTCTCTCCAACCAAACTATTACCAATGCCACTGGCTTTATAATTCTTTTCTAGTAGTCTACTGCCTCTTTTGTATGAACCTTCACTACAACAGACTGCACGACCCCTGGTTCCTCCACAACCTCTTGAGCTCCAATCTAAGCGTAGTCAACTTTCAGGCTTCGACTATGACTTCTGAAAGGCAAACCAGCCTTTTTTGGAGGGCAGTTAGTAGCAATGTGACCCTTTTCTTCACAAACATAGCAAATTATATTGCTTAACCTCTCTGTCTTCTTTTCAGTATCTCTTAGATCGAAGGGAACCGATTGTTGCTACATTGCTAGTAAATTAGCCCAGCTTTAACTGTTTGGCTGGTTACTCTGCACTGGTAGTTGCCCGCCAAAAAACTGTTGTGTCATTTGACCGTAGGGTGAGTACTGGCTTAACTGACTAGGTAGCTGCTGCTGAGGTACAGTTGTATGGTAAAATGCCATACTACTCTAATTCAGATATGGCCTCTGAGCTGGCTGCGTAAACTGAGCATAGAGGTTTAAGTGGGTCTGAGGAGTGAAGGGGTATGTTACTGAAGATGTGGCTACAGATGAGTAATCTGTTTTACGCTTTTTACTTCTTACTGATTGTCTCGCTAATATTAACTTCTCCTTAAGAGAAGCCTCTAGTAGATCTTCACTAGCTGGATCTTTCAAGGCCAACGCAACATTCCAGCCTTCTTTATTCGCTACTCGCAACATATATGCTCATATATAGGCTATTTCTCTAGCTCTAACAATTGGCTCTAATGACTTAGACAGCAGCACTTCATCTAACTCTCTCCTAATTTTCCTCTATTCATCATACTCAAACTGGTCCCTTGGTCTATCCATCTTAACTTCCAGCCAAAACTTATCCTCATCCCGATTACCAGCTGATTGCAAACTCGACTTCATTTCCTCTATTGCTTTCATTAATGTTGCTTGCAATGATTTCTCCAAAGATCTCTTTAACGACAAAAATCTTCTTTCTTCAAGAACCCTCTCTTCGGCTATATGGTTCTACAAGATGTTCTCCGGAGTATCATCAGCTACCCTTCTCGTCATTTCACCAAACTCAACAGACTGGTCAAAAACTCGTGCCTGATTGGACCTATGATTATTCCCTTTCAACCTATCCCTGGCCTGGTTGTCATGATCCTCATTTACTTGAAAACTATTAGATAACTCAACTGGCCCTTTCTCTTTCATTTTATTAGCTATTTTAAGTGCAAAACGATCTGCTAACTCCTTCTTGGATCCTGAAACAGATAGATCTTCTGTGTTACAAAGAACTCTCAAAGTGTCTAAGGTCAGTCTATCCAGACTATTCTTGAAAGTCGTATCAGTCGAATCTGGTTCCACCAGTGTATCACGTGTTGAAAGGTTCAGAACCTCCTCGAGTGGTTCCTCAAAACTCATATTAACTCACTTCGCAGCCAAGAGAACAGTAAAGTCACAATAAACAAGGTAAACGCGCTCGATGTTTGAAAATCTTTTCTTTGCAAAATGAAAAATAAGCTAAAAGCGAAACAACAAAGTTTATAACTTATATTTATTTAGAAACAAGGTTTATACTCTTAGTATTTAATAAGGAACAAATTTAACACTTGTATCGATAAAGCTGGACTCCCTTGAGTCGAGCACAGCAAAGCAAAAAGACAAAAATAATTAGCTAGCACATTACCAATATATATACAGGAAATTCATGACGTCATAACCATCAGCACTGTGACACGACAATGTGTATCACCTAAATTATTCATGTTACACAGATACATTGTCGTGACCCTTGAACTGACTGGTTTGGCTCGTGACAAAAAGGGCTACTCGAGACTCCGTCTCGAGTAGCCTACAATAAATTTCGGAAAACCAAGAAATTTGGGAAGATTACAAATTTCTCTAAAATTAAGAAATTTTAGTATTTTAGTAAATTTACGAAGTCCTGTA
>CAJVPM010002066.1:0-10602 GCA_910592325.1 Scutellospora calospora | reverse complement strand
AATATTATAAATATATGATAATCATATGATAATAATATGATAAACATATTTTACAAAAAACTAAAGTTTCAGTAAAGGTCTTTTACTAATTTAAACTCTAAACTAATTTTTCTCATATTCTCATTAGTTCTTTCTATACTATATGAGTTTGTAGTCTCATTGTTTACTTTATATATCCTAATTCATTTTTCTTTTGTTTTCCTTTTTACTATCTTTGCTTTTATTCTAGCCTTTTTTTCCTTTTGTGATATTCTTTCTCAATTCTCTCAGATATTTATTTTGTTACATCATATAGTTCAGACTTTTTTGTAAATCTGCTCAATTCAGGAGTTCCAAAATATATACCAAAACTTTAATGCTAACTTTTCTGTACCTATTATCTTTTTTACTTTTAATACATTACTTTTATTTAGAATCTCTTATAGCTACTTAGTGTTTTGTATTTACTTTTCTTCTCTAAAAGTCTTTTGAATAGCTTGTTTTATTTTTTGAAGATTCTATCTTTCCTCTTTTTTTTTGTTACTTTGTAACTTTTTTCAAACTTCTTTATTTATCCTCTGAGTACTTTCTGTACTTTATCGTACCAGATAATATGTTCATTTAACTCTGGTTCTTTAAAGCATCTTTTGTATATATTGTTTTTATATAAATACAGTTTTTAGATATTTAATAATCTGATAGTTGGAAGTAGGTTTTTAATACATTTAATTTTAAAGGTACATATATAATTTGCTTTTGTAGTTGCTTCTTCTTACCTATAATAGCTTCTCAATAGGCTTTTAAAAACTTTCTAGTTCTGAGACTTTAGACGATATTGATGCTATTCATCCTTTTTTTTCTTTATTCAGGTCTATTCAGCCTTATATGTTATTTGAACTATTGTTTTAATAAAGGTTTTGAGTGGTGTATTAAGTTTACAATCCTCCTATTCTGAAAGAAACTTCATATTTTTGATGCTGATATTATTAATCTCAAGTAATAGTCTTCCTTTTATACTTTCTTTTATAAGCTGATCTACTATATTATTGTATATATTTTCTGAATATGCTTTGATTTTCTGCATCTTTATTTGCAATTTTTTACTTTTGCAAATTTTGACTATTGCTTATAAGATACTGTTGTTTTTGAACTTTAGCCACTATCTCATACTTTTGTTTTTAAGGCTTTTTGATATTGCTGCTATTGTACATAGACTATCTGTACGAATTTCTACTATACAATTATTTGGTATAATTAAGACTGCTATCAAACATGCTACCAACTCAGATCATATATATGTGAACTATTTTTCTATTCTACCCTTATGACTATATACTATTCTATTCTGCTCATCTGTTTGTACTATACTATATCTTATTCTTTGTTATAAATCCTCTTTTTGTAATAATCTATCTATATACACTACTATTTTTTTCTTTTTTATATTCTTTATGAGGCTTTCCTTTAACTCTATCTGTATATCTTTTTCTTTAATTAGCTAGTTTATTAGTTCTGCTTCCTAGCTATTTTCAATCTGCACTCTCTCACAATTTCTAAGTTTATTAACTATATTGCTATTTGCTACTATCTTTTTTAGGTTATCTGCTTTTAGCAATACTTCTTTATTTGCTACTATATAAGGTATATTTTTTTTTTCTTACTAAGTTTGAGATGTTTTGTAGTTCTTTTAACTTTATTTATCTCATACTCTTTTCTTTTATCTTTATCTTAAACTCTTCATTATAGCTATTTTCTTGTTACTTTTCATTTTCTTTATTCTCTTCCTATAATTCTACTTCAGCTATTTTTTTGCTCTTTCTCGTGATTCGTCTAATTTCTTTTTTGATTTCAGTATTTATCTTCAAAAATATCTATTCTCTTTTTCTTCTATCACTTGATACTTCTTTTTTTTCTTGTTCTATTTGTAATTTATACTCACTTTTAAATTTCTTTTTAATTTCTCTTATAAGCATATTTTCAATTACTTCTGTTTCAAGTAAAGCAAACCACTTTGCTTTTTTCCCAATGTATTTTTTTCCTCTTAATACTTTAAGTTATCTCCAGATAATCATATACTTCTTTTCAGAGTCTAGCAGTTGATTTAAGTACCATATATTTAATCTACTAGCCTCATCAATACTCTTTTCATAGTTTGCTTTTAAGAGTATACTTTGAATTAGCAAATTTCTTTTTTCATATAACTTGATCATATATCAGCATACTGTATTTATACTTTTGAAGACCATAAAGCCAAATTTTTTAGCTATTTGTAAAACTTTAGCTTTGAGATTTCTGCTGATTATATTTTTTAATTTACTGCTCTTTGATATCAAGATATATTCTGCTGAGTTTGTATTTAACTAGTATTGCTTCAGATACATAATTGTTATATCTCCTAGTAGGCCATTTGAATTTATTCACATGAAAAGTTCTGATATATAGTACTCTATGTGCTTTTGCTATAAGTTTATAATTCTGAATATTTTCTTATATAAAACTGTTGTATTTATACATATGATTAGTAGCTTTACTTTTTGCTTCAGTAGTTTTATGAATGGTTGATATTTTATTGTATTTCTTTTTATCAATTATTACATTTGATAATATATATTCTAATTTTAGCAACAAAACTATATTGTTTATATATACTATCTAATTAATTGATAATTTTTTCATTCTTAACATGTTTGTCAAATAGCTAACTACTTTTTTGCATCAGCTTCTGCTTGTCTTTTCTTGTCTCTTAAGATTTATCTAAACATTGAGAAATCTTATGCTTTCTTTTGCTTTTTTGGCTTTAATAAACTCAGAAGGTATTCCTATTCAAATTCCTTCTGTAACTCTTGCTTTTTTGTTTGGTTTCTATATGATTAGCTCAGACTTTGCTTCATTAATTTCTATATTATTGAGTTTAAAAAATTCATTTGAAATATTTATAATATTTTGCAATGAATCTTTTGAATTTGCTACTTATATAGTATCATCTGCATAGACTAATGCTACAACCTCAATTTTCTTATCTCTCGTAATATTTCTACTTATATTTGATAGCTATTTAAGATATATTTTGTAGCTAAGTCCTACTTGTTATATGTGTACTAACAGTGAATCATAAAAAATTCTCCATATTAGAGGTGATATTACTTCATCCTAATTAATTCTATTACCTGCTATAAAAAAGCTTATTAGTCCATTATTTGTGATGATTCTTATTTTATAGTCTTTATATAACTATTTAATGAACTTTTAGGGAATCTTATTCTTTTCATTATGAACTTAAGTGTAGTCATATGACTGAATCAAAAGCTTTTATTATATTCTGAAATACAATTCAAAGTTCATTGTTTTTCTGTATAGTGTCTTTAATAATATTATTCAAGATATGTATTAGCATTATTGTACTTTCTTTAGGCAGACCTACATAATTAGCATCTTTAAGTATTCTCTTTTATACTATTACTTTGCAAAGTCTTTTTTGAACAATTCTGACTACTAGCTTACAGAATGTCTCTAATAGTATAATTAAATATGTAGATGCCAGATTATGTTTCTAGTTATTATTCTTGAGAATCAAGTATATCTGATCAAGTTTTCATTTCTTTAGAAACTCTTCTCCTACAATAACCTTATTTGCAAGGTCTATCATATGACTTGTACTTTCTACACTCATATTTTTAATGAGCTTATAGCTAATATCAGAGATTTTAGATGCTGTATCTTTTAGCAATGAGTACGTTACTTTATTCTATTCTTCTTCTGTTATTTCTGTTATTACTTCTTTATACTATTCTTCTTTAATATTGTTTTGTTCTTCATATACTTTCTTCTAATTTTCTTCTATTCTATCAAATTTGTAGTTTCTTTATCAGAATTGCTTCTGAAAATGCTATACTACTTCTTCTTTTACTTCCTCATTTTCTGTAATTAATAGTTTGTTTTTGAACTTATTTTTGCTATTGATTAGTATTTTGTCTAATACTATTTTGCTATAGTATCTCTCTAGCAAACTATTGAGTATTTTTTTTAGCTCTGCTATATCTATTGCAAATCTTCTCTCAATATACTTTCTAATTTCCTTTTCTTTTTCTGTCTTTACTTCTTTTTTTGCTTTTTCTCTTAATATGTTCTACTATTCTTTTATCTCTTTACACTATTCTTTATTCTATTTGCCTACTAGCTTAGGAATTTGTATGTTGTATTCATCATTTAACTGTCTAATACATGCATTATATAACAGTTCTTCAACTTCGTCTGTGCTTTCTTCTAGATTTTTCATACCTTTTCTATATAGTTTACTTAGTGCCTTGGCTCTATTATATATTATTAACTTAGGCACTTCTTTTCTTATCTGGTATTTTGTGTTTTGTACTTTTGTTAATGATATACATTCATTTGCAGCTATTGTTATCACTCTAGCTAAAATTTCTCAGTTCTCATCAATACTTTTATTTTTTATATTCTGTAATCTATGCTATTGTTCCTTTTGTTTCCTTTTTGCATTTACCAGCAAATATTCTACTCTTTAGCTATATGCTTCTCAGTCTTCTTTTGTTGTCTTGTGATACAAGTAGATTCTTCTTGTTTCTCCTTGATTTTTCTTAGTTCTTATTCTTTTCTTTTCAAATAGGTTAATACTATCTAATTGCATCTATACTATATTATGATCACTATCCATTATTGTTTCTGAGCTATCAATATTATATTCTATGTTAAATAGCTTTAAATCTTAGCAGCATCATATATAATCAATTTGTATTACTATATTGCTATTTGTCTATAAAAACTTAGTAGAACTTGGGTTGCAAAAGTGAAAAGACTCAATATACTCTAAATTACTTAGCTATTTTATGTTTTTTGTATTTGCATCTTTTGCTTATTTTTCTCTGCTACTAGTATTCAGATCATAGTTGAGTATTGTATTAAAATCTTCTATTATTATACTATATGTATTTTTCTTGTTTTTAATGAGCTCTTCTAGAATTGTCTTATATACCTTTTTGGCTACTTCTTCATTTTTAGATAGTATGTACAAAATCTACACCTGTATTATAACTTTTCTAAAATAGAACTCTGTTTTAAGAAGATATAGGCTAAATTTTTTGTATACTCCTATATGGGAGCTCGTCAGTAGAAAAGGAGTAAAAAGTTTTTAGTAACTTTTTTTAAAAATTTAAACTAAAATATTTTAACAACTACTAAATTAAATTTAATAAATTTTTTTTTATTTTAATTCTATATTTAAATAGAATTAAAATAAAAAAAAATTTATTAAATTTAGTTTAGTAGTTGTTAAGATATTTTAATTTAAAGTTTAAAAAACTTTTACTTAAAAACTTTTTATTCCTTTTCTACTGACGAGCTCCCATATGTCAAAGCTAGTTCTAGTTTACTAGAAGACTAATTCCTGATTCTTTATTCTTATTTTTTTCTGTATTTGTTCAAAAACTTTTATATGTTATATTCTTTGTATCAAACCATTTGCTTTCTTTCTTACTTATATTTGTTTCTACAATACCTACTAAGTTAAATTGTTTTTCATTCATATCAACTCTTCTTATTGATCTTCTGACTACTTTTTTTTGAAAAGAAAACCTGACCTGCGAAAATACTTTTTTATTATACAGATAACTATATTCTTTTCTAAATATTCTATGATATATTGTAAGCAAATATCTTTCTTACAAGCTCTTTTTAGCTGTATTATCTAGAAGTAATTCTTGGGTACTATTGAAAAAGTAGTAGCAGAAGCAAGAAAAATTATCAAATATCTCTATTATTTCAAGTGACACTTACTAGTAGTCTGCTAGTATAGGGATAGCTAGATATAATATATATTTGTACTATTTAATAAGAAAATGAGTAGCAAAATTTTACTCTCTTAGAAGTAATCTCTTATAACCTCATCTTTTAGATTTTTTCTTTAAACCACTTAGTATTTTTTTGGAAGAATTAGCTTATCTCTTTCAAAAGATCTGTAATGCATATCAACAAATACTATTAGATATCAGTCTGTTGTTTTTTATACTATATACAAACAACAAATACATGTCAAGCCTAACACATAGCATAGGAAATCTGTGTTGATAATATTTTCTCTATAAGACAGTACTTTACTCCCTTAAGAATTTAAAGAATAACTTAGGTGTTATATATACACAATTTTTATTTGGTCTCCTACTTTGGTAGTGGGACCTTACTTTTTTTGTTTTCTTTTATTTGTTTGTTGTTTAGAGGTTTTTACCTATTAGCAGGTTTTCTTTATTCAATTTTATTATATGATATATTGTTATAATATAAATTTTTAGTAGTTACATTTTATTATTTAAATTTTATTAATTATATTTTATTAGTATAATATTTTTCTATTAATTTTAAACTATTTAGATATTTTTTGTATAACAACAAGCCGCAAGACACCTTGTATAATTCTATGTAACTTTGTATAACTCAGCATAATCTACTTGTACCAAACTCTTTAATTCGAACAAAACTAGTAGAAACTAATATAGGAGAACAGGAAGGTAAATAGATAAATATAAAGAAATACAGATTTATAAGCTTTTGAACAGAAATAGAAAAAGGAAAACACAAAGGGTCAGAAGTCAAACTCTTAGTCGATCAGAATTGGTTAAGAAACATAAGAGTTTGTAAAAAGTTTAACTTATATCTGCTCAAGGCAGAATTTTTTTTTAGAAAAGTTGTTTTTCAGGTCTGGATAGTATATCTTCCTCCTAAAAATGAAGAAGTCATGAAAAAAATACACCAGATTCTAATGGAAGAAATTATCAAGAATAGAAAGAATACATAGTATATAATTCTAAGAAATTTTAATACAATACTAAATGAAAGACTAGATATGAGTAGCAGAAGAAAAAGAAGTACAGATATGGGTACAAGAATTACAAAATAGTTAAAAAATACTGATCATATAGAAACTTGCCATTTCTGTAACTCAGAGTTAATCAAGTACTCATAGTCAAATAGTAATGTATCAACTAAAATAGATCACATCTAGACAACACAAAATATGAGAAATCATATTTTAGATAGTAATATAGAACAAATGGAGACAATAACAGATAATGATCATGAATTAGTTTGGATATAGCTTGATAGCTCAGGTATTTTTGAGAAAAACAAACAACGTAACAAGAAAAGACAGAAAGAAACAAGAAGATTATACTAATACTACAAAGCAACAGAAGAAAACTAGAATGACTATAGTCAAGAAATAGAAAAAATTCTTAAAAACGCAGAAAAAAAAAATAAAAAAAAATAAAGATATAGCAGAGCCAAGGCCTGAAATAGATATCAATAAAGAATAGGATTTAATAGCTAAAGTATTATAAGCAGTAGCAAGTAAGTATATTTCTTCAACTATAATATAAAACTCGAAAAATCAAATTAGAAAAGAAACAACGAAATCGATAACATATAGTAAAGCTAAGGTACTAGGAAAAATATACAGAAAGGGTTCTAAAAATATAGAGCAAAGTATTGATATACTTGAGAGAGCAATATTAAATGCAATAATAGAACATCTCAATACAGAATACAATATCAATATTCTGTCTCTACTAGAATTTTGGAATGAGAAATACTGTAATGAAATTAAAGGATAGTGGAATATACTAAAAGAAAGAGTACGAAAAGAATTGCAGGCTATAAATGAAAAAGAAATTAAAGAGAGAATAGAAGAAAGATTTGCACTAATACCTAAAAGCCAAAAGCAGATGCTAAACAAGTTACTTGAACGTTCTTACAACAAGATCACTATAAATAGAGTTTTAGTTTAGAGCAAAAGTAAATTTGAGCATAGAGAGCTAGTTACAGAAAGTAATGAAGTTAAAAAAAAGGTAGAAAAGTATTTTAAAAAACAATTTAGAAAGAGAAACCACCAATTCGAGCAAATTGACTAAGAATAGATGAGTATTTATAAGGAGCAAGAAAGAATTAAGAAAAGTTGGTATGTAGAAGTTATGTATAGAATAACAGAAGAAGAATAGTTAAAGTACACAAATTCATTGAAGGAAGATACAGCACCTGGGATCTTAGGTATTAGCTATAGACTCATAAAGAAAGTAAGTACTAAAACAAGAGAACATTTTGTAAAGTTTGCAAACCAAATAATATACAAAGGAAAGTTCTCTAAAAAATGGAAGCTAGGACAAATATATCTAATTCCCAAAAGTACAGACTAGGAATTTAACCTTGCTAGTACTAGACCAATTATGTTACTTGAGATGTTCAGAAAACTTGTAGTCAGAATAGTTCAAAAAAGACTAAGTAAAGTTTTTGTTGAGAAGCAGATATTAAAAGGAGCAAATTTTGCAGGATTGCCTAATGAAAGTACTATAGTACCAATATATATTCTAAACAACATTATTGAAGATACAATCTAGAAGAAAAAAGAGTTATAGATAGCATTTCAAAATATGCAAAAAGCTTTCGATTCAGTAAGCATTCATGCTCTAGAACTTTCTTTGAAAAGGATAAGGTTTTCAGAAAATTTGATCACTTTTATTAAGTAATTATATCTAAACTGTGAAATATGAGTAATAATGGATAAAGGCCCAACAGACTTCTTCGTAGCTAGTATTGGAATTGACCAAGAAGAAGTGATCTCTTCACTAATGTGAAAAATATTTTATCATCTATTGTTAGTAAAAATACAATAGTTAGAAATTGGATACCAAATAAAGCTTCAGTAGCTAACAGAAATCGAAAAGTGAACTTACAAAACAGAAAAAATAATGATTTCAACACTAGCATATACAGATAATACTATATGGGTAGCAGAATCTCAGCTTGCATTGCAAGAAATTATCCAAGTATCAAATAGTTTTTTTATATTAAATAATATCAAGATTAATAGAGCAAAATTTGAAGTAATAGCTTGGAGACCCCACAAGCAAAGAAAGAAAGAAGAATATATAGAAATTAGAATATTACTGAGTTTAGTCAAAGTTAAAGAACCAGAAGAAAATACAAGGTTTCTAGGTGTCTGGATTAGCTTAAAGAAGCAAGAGAGAACTAGTATACTATAATACAAAGAAGAAGTAGGCAAGTTAACATGCGTACTAAAACACAAAAAGCTTTCAGCAAGTCAGATAGTATACATAAACAATATGGTACTGCTTCTAAAACTTGAGTATCTACTAGCAAATATCTGTTTTAAGAAAAAATCCTGTAATATAATATACCAGCTTATGCTTAGACTTATCAAGTGGAAACTGGAGCTTTCGTCTATATGTGCAAATGCAACTCTCCAATATAAAAAGATCTTTAAAGTAGTTAGTCTATAGTAGAAATATATAGAGCATTACATATCTGAGCTCTTTGTAAGAATAAATACTAATAGTATCATAGATACAACTACACTAATGAGGTTAAAGTAGTTTTAATTAGATATGAATATATCTAAGTATATTTTTATCACAGAAAACATAAACTGGAAAAGACTAAGCATAGAAATTTAGAGGCCAAAATAATGTAGCATGCAAAAAAACTTAGTTTTAGTGTTACAAAAAATGAGTTCACAGCAAGTTGGGACTTCTTAAGCTTACAAGAAGACAAAAAATGTCTTATTAGCAACATATTCAACAGGTATAACTTAAAAGAAGTACAAAAAGGTATAAGTAAGCTAAACCTATAGCATATGAACTAGCTCTTAGATAATGAATGAGAGAAAATAATTATATAGAGACAGCTTAAAGTAAGAGAAAGAAAAAAATATACAGGAAGAAAGGCCAAATGGTTTGAGGCAATAGAAAAAGAAATACTAGTAAACGAGGAGACAAGAGAAGTATTTGAAGAATATAGGAAAAAAAGAGGTTTTCAGTACAAGAAATCAAATTAAAAATTTTACAAGACAAAAGGAAAAAAGAATGGGTTTTTATAAAAGGTAAAGAGAACAAAGAGAGTGAAATTAGTCATATTATCAGAAAAGAAAAGAAGCTTGCAGAAGTAGAGATCTGAAAAGAGGATCACAAAAACATACAAGAGATACTCGATTAACAAGTAGCATTCACTTAGTAAGAAACCTACAAGGAAGGCTACAAATTAAAGAAAAGTAGCCAAAAATAAAGAGTAGTGCTGAAAGAGGTTTACAACATCTCAAGCTTCATCTGGAAAAAAGATAATACACTACAAGTAGTATTTGAATAGAACTCATATATAAAAAGATATGAAAAAATTGATGCAAAGATATGGAAGCATAGGAAAAAAAAGAAAAAATTTCAAAAAAAGAAAAATACTTACAAAAAGAGAAAGGAAAGAAGAACTGAAAAAAAGTACCAGTTAGGAAAAAACTAAATAACAGAGTAGATAAGAACATAGAAAATTGTAATTATAGTCTTAAAATAGTGTTAGATAGTATAGTTAGAGAAGTAAAGAAGAGAATAATAGCTAGTTGAATTTAAAATTAGTCATTATAGGCTATGGTGTCCTTTCTATACTGAAAGCAGCTTATATTTTATAAACTACTTCAATATAGAACAAAGATCACTATAGCAGATCGCACATAGGTATCTATAGAATAACCAAGTGAGTCATAGCTTAAAAAATTAGACATTAGATAGTATATAGCTAAATAATATTGTTTTCAAATAGAAAACAAATCTA